>VDFB02376660.1:106659-182113 GCA_007258455.2 Sequoia sempervirens
CTTGTGTAGAACACTTATTTGCAAAAAAAGAAAACCTACCCTACTCTACTTAATGATGTAGAGGGGTTATAAAAAACCATTAACTGGTTGTGAAAAGTATCTTCCCCTTCTCAAAATATTTTTTCATGCATTAAAATTCTTAAGAGAAGAGAATGAAAAGAAGATGACAAAAATTTTGAAACTCAATGTTTCACCTTTCTTTAAAGTGGAAACCTTCTCCATTATTTCTGATTCCAACAAATTCATGGGATGATTGGAGAGATCTTGCAATCCTTTCTTCTATTTTGTTGCATGTATGACTGGAAATAGCTCCTTGTTCTTCAAATTTCTGATTGAGCAACCCTCCTTTGACTTTAGAAATATGATTGGGCAGCCATTCTTGGACTTTGAAGTTCTCCAATTAAGTTTTTTTTTCGCAAGTTTTTGTAATGAAGATAAAATATCTTCATTGTATTTTGTACCTCTTGCAAGCAATAATCCATCAATTCTTTCCTTAAATAAATATCCTTTGCTAGGACTTGGAGTGATGGTCCTCCAACTAAGGATATCTTGAAATAGATAGAGAGGTTTCTCCTTAGATCTGGTATTTTGGGGGGGTTTTGAGAGACAAATATTTCTTGAGGAACTTCAAAATCTAAAAGGATGTTAAACTGGTTGTCTTGATTCTCTAATGACACCTATCCCCAGCAATGGTGTTAAAAATGATGGGGTCGTTGTAATCGTCATCATTTAATTTATTAATCCAAGACGGTGTCCATGGCTATATGCAAAAGAGAATGGAGAAAACTTGCTTGATAGTCTATTCTACAATCAAACTTGCAGAAATAAAACATATTCTGAAGCACACTTACATAAAAGGAAATTTGCATGAAAGGAAATTAATATAAGACACACTTGCATGAATTGAAAATGTTAAACTACTTCACACTTTGTTGGAAATGGAAAGTTTGCTGAAAATGAAGACTTCCTTGAATTCAAATTTACTCTAAAAATTATGAAAATACATTGCTTGAAATGAAACTAGCAACTATCATATTTCCTCATGCCAAAACAAGTTTTTCTAATCCCCTCCCTCTTTGATCAACCTATTACATTGTATTTATAGAATTCATATTTCATAATATCCAACCAATCCACTAAGAATGAGGATCCAATATCCTATTTTGGAGGGGTTGTTCATTAAGCTTAGAACATTCCGGAGTAGTTGTCTTTAATCTCTCCACCTTTATCTCAATCATATTTTGTCACGTACTGCTCCTTTCTTGATGCCAATCACACCAAATGCTCAAAAGGGTTTTTAGCCCTTCTGATCTACTTTCTAGAACATATTTAATTTTTAAATTTCATTGAGAAACGAGGGAGATATTGTTGTTTTACTGAGACTGCATTTTTGGCAATTTATGGGCACCTAATTTTTAGCTCCAGAAATTCCAAAGCATGAAAGCATATTTCTGGAGCATCGGACTGGTGATGTTTTCTCTCAAACCACAAACTAGATTTTTCTGAAATTTAATGGGTCTTTCCATACTTTTCTCTCCTAATTTGTATCCAAAAATCTCAAGAACTTAGATCATAATTTTTAAGATATGATAAAATATTTAACTGTTGCAATTGAAATTATTTTACTTTCTTCATCATCCTCAGTCTTGATAAACTTCATAATTAACCAAAATACATGTTTTTATTTGGCTAATAGATAAGAATTTTTTTTGTCTCATCGGATCCCTCTCCCACTATATCTCCTATGTGTCAAGTTAGCTTAGTGAAAGAGAATACAATCTTGGATAATCATGATAATCCTAGTTGTTCTTCTCCTACCACCTCTCCTACTTGTGATGAAGGTGTCTTGGTGTTAGAAAATCTAACAATTTAATGTCATGAAAATATTGTTTACTCCTCTCTCGAAGCCTCTACTACCAGGGAAGACATTAGAGTGCAAGAAGATGATATCATTGATACATTTCTTTCAAAATATCATAAGGTGGGATGCATAGTTGAAGAGGCTAAGGTCACCTTAGCTACCCCCTTGTTAGCAAATCATTACCATGAAGTCAAATCTGCTAATGTTTTGAATGCACAATTGACCATTAGATCTCATTTGATTATTGGACCTCCTAAGATTCCTTTTGATCATCCTCTTAAGATTCCTCTAATTATTGGACCTCCTAAGCTAGTTCTCATTATAGGACCACCTCAAAACAAACCAAAACCTCCTAGACATATCTTAAATTTTGTAAGGAACCTCACTAGTAACATTTTTTTGCAGCAACCAAGTTATCAAATTGTAGCTCACACATATAACACTAGAAAAAAATAGCAACCAAGTCAAACTCAAACATCCCTCCCATTTCCTTAGCCATACCTCCCACCAACACCTAATATCCAGCAACATAGTGGTAAATAATACGACGTTGTAGAACAACTTCACAACACTCCTGCTAAGATTTCCTTGTGGGATTTGATTTAAGCATCACCTCTTTACCATGGCATGCCCCAAAAGGCCTTACAAAAAGTTGTTATCCCTCCCAATATGCAACCAAAGAATGTAGCAGCCCTCATTCAAGGTGAGAAATTTGTCAATTTAGACATTGTCTTTCATGAAGACAAATTACCTCCACTAGAATTGCAAAAACAAAATGAGGCTTTGATGATAGTCGTTGTGATTAATAGGTTTGACATAAAACACACTCTCATTGATAATGGTTTAGCACACAATTTTTGTAGTGTAAACCTTTTGGATAAGATTGGAGTGGACAAAAGTAAAATTCAACCAGATAACTTGTCCATTTGTGGTTTTGATAATGTCAGAAAACAATCGCTAGGTGTGATAACATTACCTATTAAAGTTGGTAAGCTTATGTTGCAAACTCTTATCCATGTCATGCCTAATGATCTTTCATATAATCTTCTCCTAGGTAGACCGTGGATTCATACAATGAATGTAGTGCCTTCAATGCTTCATTGTCTAGTGAAGTACACTTACAAACAAGGTTTACACAATAAAAGTCAATCCTAATTCAAAAATTTGTTTGTAAACTAAAATAGGAATGAAAAGTCCTTTGATAACATTGATACCAACTTCAAAAGTGGAACCTTCACAAGAAGAAGAAAAAGATAAGTATTTATCATCAATCACAAATTTATTGGAAAGTGATTGGGGTTAATTGGATTTTACACCTACATTCATGATATAATACAAGATTACACAAAAGTTAGAGAAAGAGAAAGAAGCTGCCATAATATCAACACAATCCGCATCATCAAAACCATGTGAGTCCACAACTTTTAGCACAAAAGAGGAAAATAATAATTATGTATCTACATATGATGAATGTAATTAGAAACAACCTTCTTCAAAAGAAATGAAAGAACTTCATGGAAGGGGTTACAAACTTTTGAAACATCTTGGATACAATGGAAAAAGGATGCAGTTTCAAAGAACAAGGTATTTGTGTCCTTATCAAATCTAGCATGCCAAACAAGAGGTCTAGGTTATTATCCTTCAAAAGAAATGAAAGAATCAATGAAACCTTCACTTAATATCAATTTCATCACACAAGACGCTCCTAGGACAAATATACACTATGTTACAAAATTTTCACCCATCGTCTCCTTGTGCTATCTAGCACAACACTTAGGTTTATGACATGGCTTAACCGCCTCCTATGGAGGTTGTATCAGGAATTAATAGCTTGATCTTTTGGTGCAACAATAGCCGCCTACGCAACAATTAGTATCAGAGCCAAGGTCACAAGTTCAAACCCCTCGCTTGCACTTGAGGGGGATTGTTGCAAGAGTTTCACCATTGGTATCCTTGTGCCATGTAGCATGGTGCTTGGGTTCATGACATGTCTTAACCACTTCATGTGGATCTTGGATCTTGTATAAATATAGCGGTTGTATCGGGCATTAACAGGTTGATCTTTCGGTGCAATGGAAGCTTCCTGCACAACACATTATGGTCATGATATTGCTTCATCTTCAAACATATGTCTTAGTGATGATTGGGGTTCATTATATTTTACACCCTCCTTAAAGGGAGAGTACAAAATCCCACAATCTAAACCTAGAGATTATTGTGTATGTATGACAGCTTGTAGTAAGAAAAAGAATCTCTTTCACAAAAGAAAGGAACATCTTCCACTATTGATCAAGAGAGTACCTTGTCGAGGCTTCTCCAAGCTCACTTGATATCTCTTCCTCCAAGAACAGGAAAGAAATTTTACAACAAAAGCTCATTTTGTGCATATCATTGAGTGCATGGTCATTCTACCAATAAATGTAAGGCCTTGAGTAATAAAACTTAACATCTTAAGGATTATGGTGCTATTCCTTGTGTTGATACACCTACTTACTCTAATTGATAATTATTTTCATCCTATCATGTTTCTCATCACTATGTGGCATTGGTAGATTTATGTATTATGCTCATTTCCATTCATGGTCATACAATCTTAAGTGGTCAACCATATTTTCCACAGTAGCAACATGGTAGTTCTTGGTGTTGTTAACCTTGTCTTTATGATTGGGGGCCAAGGATAACTAGTTTTGGAAAGCATGAATTATTTTCAAGGATCCCCTCTTTCTACTTAAAATACCAACATAGCGAGTATGCTGACATTTTAAGTTGATGGTATATTATCCCCCACTAATTGTTTGCATGTTCCCTTCTTAGTAATGATAGTATACATCTCCTAGGAAGTGTGAAATTTTTATTCAAAGTGTGGCTTTCTTGAGCTATGTGAAGTTTCTTCTTTATGGTGATATTATGTTTGATATTCTACAAGAGTGTGACCCTTCTCGATATATGGCATTCCTCTTGATGGTAATGCTATGATCAATATTTCCTAAGACATGAATATTTTGTTACTCGACTAGTCCTCTCTTGGTGGTGATGTCAAGCGTGATTTTCCCTAAGGTGAGACCTCTCATGTATTAAGCAAAAACCCCTTTGATTATATTTTAACTTTATTACATTTAAGCCTTTCCATATTTTATTCCATGAGTGTCTAGCATAATGCAATTTTCTAGCCTTATGAGGCAAGTTAATTTTATGGCACCTTATCAAAGTTATCAGGGATTATAACTTTTGGTATGATTGACGTATGGGAGCCTGTAGACTTGGCATGACTTTCCCATCTGCCACCTTTTTGTGAGTACACACTAGACAGTTGTGTGTTTCTAACCCTTTTTCCTTTGGGGCTCACCTAGTGAATATCAGACTTAACTAGCCCTTGTGAGTGTAATTTATGGCCATCGAGCATAATGCAGCTTGCTCGCTAGTGGAACCTTATGTTTCATAACTAATTTTACATCCTTATGAGTGTATTTTATCGGTGCAACAGTGGACAGTCCATCCCCCTTTGCATTAACTTTAACATTGTATACTTGTGTATCTTGTCTTGTTGCTCATATTTTTGGGGATGGGCCTCGCATCCCTTCCAAGTATAGCCAAGTCTGACATGCTTTCAAGATGGAGAGTTTATTTTCTTTATGGAAAGATATAAATGATATTTTTCTCACATCTCCATTGATACTGTTGTTTCACTTTCACTAAAGCTTCTATTTATTCCAATGTGATGCTTCAAATCCAAGTTCAATTCAACAAGGTTTTCCTGTAGGTTTCCCACCTTCAGGACTTTCTAGATCATTGAGGAAATACCCTGTGTATTATGGCTAGGTTCACCCTAGATAATTTTTCTTCCCACATCTGTTCTCTACCTTGTGGCCAATGACACGATTGGAGCTTCTCTACTCAATGTTTGTGGTCCCCCAAATCCTAGGCTCCTCACCACCACTCTAGTGGTAGGGGAAATTTATCATGGAGATGCTCCGCCTCACCTCCACTTGGAGGTTTTCCCTATGGGTGGCCTTTGGGAGTGGTGGTAGCAGTTGGCCTTTGTTTGGTGGTTGTGGGAGCTGGTGAGAGTCTTCTAAGTGGCTCCCTAAGTTGGAATTGGCTATCTCTCCAGCATGGAATAAAGATAGAGATAAAGAAGAGGAAGATAAGGCTGAAGATGGGTGGTTTGTTCCTAATGTCACCATGGACCTCGCTAATGTATGGGTAAATTGGATGATTGGGACCCCCCTCTGCTTCTGACTAGCATCGCTCTCACTGCTTAGCGGCTATTTTTTTTCTTTGTATTAGTTTTTTGATCTTTTCCTGTGTGACTCGAGGAAGTGACCTTTTGTCCTCCTACCTTTTTTGTGAATATGTGTATTATATTTTGAAAAAAAGGAAAATTGGGGTTTGGTAGGTTTTGAATTGGGGTATGCACCTATTTTCCTTATTTCATTAGGAAAAAAATATCCCCTAGGGCAAGATCACTTCCAACCTTTGGGTGAGTCAACCTTAATGAAGATCTTGGTGTTTTCCTTATGATTGAGGATGGGGTAAATCATCTTGAAATGCACTTTGGGAGATAAATGAAAAATACCAAATGAATGCAATTATGCAATGTTAAACATGAAACATCAATTTAAAACCTTAATCTAATAGAATTGGGAAAGTTCTAGCAAATCTAAGAAAAATATGATTTTATGCACCTGTCACCAAACATTGTTGTTGAGTTTCCTCCTTGGATAGATTCTCCCTAGGGTGAATGGGTCTTGCTATAGGGATCCAAAATATGCTTTTAGAATCCTCTTCTCCTAGCTTTGCACTCCCGATTCCTCTAGATTTCACAATTGAAAAGTCAAAATTATATACAGTAGGTGAGTTTTCGTATCTTGATGACAATATTGACAACTTTGATAACTTTGCAAAATTGCACTTTTTATCAATCTTAAATCCTTCTTCAAACTAAGATCTACAAACACAAAATGAGGGAAAAGTTGTTTGTTTTTGGTGAGTGTGGGTTTGTCCTGGTCAAACCCCATTTTGGTAATAAAACCATGAAATGAAACATGAATGGAAGGAATGATGAATGAACACTTATATGTTGCACCTCACCAAACCCTTGAATGGAGATCCTTGAAGGAATGAAATATAATACATCTATCCAAGGTCTTGATCTTGCATGAAACGACTTGATTGGATGTTTATCTTGATGCTTGAATTGATGCTTGAATGCTTGAAACCTACATCACAATGTTAGCTCCAAAAACATGCATGAATGAAGATAACTTTGATATGATGCTTGAGATATTGAATGCTACAACAAATGACTAATAAATATGCTCTTAAACACCTTTGACAATAATCTTTTCTCATTTTAATTCTTTCATAAAGACTCTAGGATTTGAATTGATAAAAAGACCTTGTATTTATAGGTAATTTTCTAATTTCCTAAAAAATTAAACATCAAAGGCCGACAATTGTAAATTGGATTTGAATCATAAAAAATGTTGCTACAAACATATTAAAAAAAAAGGTCCTAAACTTAAGGGGGACCCAAACCTAGGACACACCAATTTCAATGAAATTTAATTAATCTTTGTAGTTGTTTAATACAAGTTCCCTTCCGGGAAAGAAGATTAATTAGGCTTTTAAATGTATAATTGGGACAATTAGAGGAGTAATTAAATCCAATTTATTAAGGGACACAAACATAGAGTGAAAATGTGAAGGAGTACATTTTCTAACACTACATTTAGCACCCACTTTAGTGAGAGGATGAGACCTATGCTCAAACTCACACTAACGTAGTCAAACAAGCATCAAGAGAGGTCTAATTGTACAACTATTGGAAAGATAAGACAAAAAAGGTCAAGGAGGATGATCAAATCCCCCAAGATCTAAGATCTCACGACAAACCAACAAAGGAATAAAGAGACACATGCCTATGTTAAATATGCAACAGCAAGACAAGATACACAAGAATACAATAAAAAAACTAATGAGAAGAGAAAGAAGGGTGGATCAAGCCTTGACTATTTGTCCAATTAGTATGGATCAAGCATTAATTATATGAAACTAGACCTCTAGATTCTAGGTCAGCTTCCTATTTGATCTTCAGATTAAGTATGTGTACTTTTTTGGAAAAGGGAAAGAGATTTGAAATTAAAAGTTTAAACTGAAAACTGAGCTGGGTGATGCACCTAATTGGAAATCTAAATTGTAAATTAACTCACAAATAATTACTCAATACTTTAATTTGCACAACCTGATTTGATAGCCTAATCACCTTGAATTTTTTAAATAGAGGCTTAGATTTAATACAATTTTGAGGGAAAACATGGTTTTCACGACTAAACTGATTAATCAATTACATGCACAATGTATAACCAATGAACTTAAACTAAACTGCATACAGATATTTATGAAGGAGACCAAAAAAAATAGAGGTCTTAAGACTAGAAACACAATAATCCTTCGATCAAATCCCTCACAATAACAATGCCTAAAATCTTGAAGGAAAAACTTGAAAATACTGAAAATAAAAAGGAATCTTCTGCAAATCACAAACTAATTAACCTGTAAAAATAGTTGCATGATCTATTAAATTCTGAAAGCTAAGTTACATGAAGTCTCTTTGCTGAAGGCAAAGGCAGAAAACAAGAACTAGTGAAAAATGACTAAGTCATGTCACTTTATACAAAAAGCCTCTCCAATGCATGAAGATGAAACTGAAAGTCAATTTCAATGTAAAAATGATAATTCCAAGGCAAATCCCAGCATAAATAAAAATCTCCAAAAAGAAAGCCCAAACTCATGCAAAAATGAGTGAACTCAAGCTCAAACCCATACTGACTCCTAGTTCATCCCATGAGAAACTCAAAATAACTCAAATCACTAGGAAACAAAGGCTAAACCCATGCAAAACTGGCCCCACTTGTCGAACTTTCCCATGATAACTCATCATTAACTGGAAATTTTCCACCCATCCCTCTATGCGTGGTCGACTTAACTCATTTTACTAATTATGTTTGCATTTCAAAAGTAGTCACATTAATTAAATGATTTATAAATTATCATTTAAAATAATGGACTTTACACAGGTCTAATGCAACATAAACATTAAAATTGACATAAATCCATAACATTGACATAAAGTCAAGGTCACAGGCAAACAACTATTAGAATGAATTGCTTTTTTTATTAATTAAAGTCAAAAACTTTGAATTAGGCTTGTGGTAAAAGCTTGAGGAACCTTAATCATCACTCAGTCTTGACTTTACTCCTTCTGGTGAAAATTATGGAGCTCTCTTGTTGTGCTGCCATAGACATTAGGATCTGGAGGTTATACACCATCATTCGAGCTCATTTTTTCTTCAACCTATTGTGCACTCCTCTAGATTCGATGGTAACCTAGTTTATTCGCATTTACATGAACTTTTGACTTTATTTGAAATATGAAACAGGCCTGATAGGCCGCGAGCATGAGTGTGGGTTGATGTATTCTAGATTCCTACTATGTTGATGTTGCTTCTCCACCCTTTGTGGCCATAACTCGACCTTCCCTCTAGCCGCCATGGTTTTTTTTGTTGTTTCTCTTGACCAAAATGGAAATAATGAGGCTCAGCCTTTGTAGCTTTTGATCTTTCTATAGCTTATAAAACTCATCCTGTGAGTTACTTAGGCCACTATGAGATACTTAGGCTGCTGTGAGAGCATTCCTAAACAAAATACATCAAGGGTTTTGAACTATGCTTGGTTGCGGCTGTATTTCTCTCCATCTAGGTATTTTCTTTGTTCATTGGAGGGTTTGGCTTTATGACTGTAAAACTTCTCTATTCGAGCTTTTCTAAAAGTGGATACTTTGGATACTTTCCTTTTCTGTGTAAAAAATTCATGATTTCCTTTTCATTCCTATCTTGAGCTTCTGGTTCTTAATAAAAACAATGGTTTCTATGCCTTTTTGGCTACGGCCTCTCTTTGATTTTGTTCTTCTGTAGATTGCAATCTTGGCCTATTAAACTTGGCCACCATTCAAATCCTTACCTCCTTTCGAGCTCACTATTTTTCCTTTGATTTATTTTTCAAACGGGTTCCTTCTATTGAACAAAATAAAGGCTTTTTTGAAAATGATAGAAGAAAATAAACAAATAACAAACTACAATAATACTGTACTCTAGATTCTGCAAGTGGTTGTAAACATTAACTTTGCTTGTTGCTTAGTCATTTGTGGAAAAATCTTCTCTGTAAGCATCATATGTATTTTTTTCTTCAAGAATCCTATGATCAATCATATGAATGATTCATGTCTTTTACTATTTGTATGAACTATACTCCATGTGCAAATGAGGTTGCATTTTATAGCTCCATGATTTAGTCGATACTTGATAGAAACTACAACATTCACCATGGAAACTTGACTGATTTTATTTGATCATTGACATCATGGCACTCATTCCTCTGTGTTCTCATAGTGCCATAGTAGTTTTAGAATGCACTTTGTTATGCCTTACTTGTGTTATATATTACTCCAATGTGTAAATCGGAATCGTGTATGATAATCCATGAGTGTGTATGCTCATTGTGGAGGCACTTGTCAGACTGTAATATGGTTGTCCTTACTTTGATATTCATGTGAATGAGTTTTCCTTGAACTCTGTAAGTTCACCTTGATGTCTTAAACTATTTTAAGTTCATGTAAATAATTTTGTAGTTGTTTTGAATATCTTTGTAAACAGTGACTGCCACTTGAAATCAGATGCTCCATTTTCCATGTTTGTCTCTATATGCTTTAAATTTCTAAAGGGAAGTTTAATGCTTGAGTGCTCTGTTTTCCCTTCAGTATAAAGGGTGCTCCATGCTTTATGTGAATGCATGTAAATAAAATAGAGTTGAAACTGAGCTAATGCATGTAGTTGATTATGCTCCTTCAAACATGTTTTGATTGTTCCTTTTGAATGATGAGGAATACTCTGCTCAATCTGTTTTCATCATGTTGAATTAAAGGCTTCTTTATGAATTTCATTCATGGAGAATGATGATTATATTTATTCCATACTGTTGTCCCACGTTATTTTTTATGAGCTAGGCTCAACCCTTGTGGGAGCCACATTTCTCACCACTCATAACAATACCTATTAGTTGAAATAATCTGATTATATGTGATCCTGTACATTAAACAAACAAATTAACAAAATAATTGAAGGTGAAAGCTTCCATTGAACTTCATGCTCCTTGAACATTTGCCTTTTTATGACTTAATCATCTGGTGAATGCCTAATTGGATGTGCATTACATTTTTTTTGGTAATGTAGGCATGAGGTAGGATGTGATTTTTCATTTCTCTAACACCACCTTTTTACAATCTTCCAAATGCATTTGGAGCTCAGAGCTGCTGCAACTTGGAGACACGACAACTATAGACTTTAAGTGTAGTGATGATTCATCATTCCAACCAAGAAATGATGAATCACCTTCTCTCTTATGCCTATACTATCTTTAGTTGTATCGTGCACATTTCTTTCTTGTATTCATTATTTGATTATGGAAATAAAATTAGGCTACTCTCGCGGCTTGTGCGAGACTTCATTTTTAACAACATGAATCAAAACAACATTACTATGGAAAACTTATGAGTTCCTTTGTTACAAACATTTGCATGATAACACTTGAAATTCACAAGTAATCAAATTTTGGAACGTAATGAACACTTCAGCAGAAATTTTTTGTATCTTCCTATGATGAATGCAATTCAGCTCTACCTGTTTTGAGTTGTAGCTAAAAATAGGTAACAATTTGGTGACCTCTGCAGAGTGTATGCCTGCTAAACATTATAGACCAGTTATTTAGCTTATCCATTGGGCATGGATTACATTCTTGCTCTGCTTTGACTCAAATAATTTTGTAACTCAACAGCAAACAAAACTGAAAGAAACTATCGTAACTCTGTTTAAGACAGAGTCAGAAAACTGTGCAAAATTTGCACTTATTGAAAACATAGTTGAATGAAAAAAAAAACAACCTACCATATCTAACCAAGCATTTAACTTGATTAGCAAAATCCATTGACTAGATCCCTAAAATATCTTCCTTTTCTTCCCAATTTGGGATGCTTTACAAACTTGAAGATAGCTAAGAAGAGATGATGAATGAAGAGATGCTCTACCATCAAATGCAACAGTTCTTCAAAGATGAAAACAAGGCCTCCTACCTCAATAAGTTGATTATGCATGCAATTTTCCTGAAGTGGATATGTGAGTGAAGATGGTCTCTCTTGGGATGCAATTTTCTATTCTTGAGCAACCTCTTCATGCTTGGATTTTATTATGGAGAGATACCTGATTGGGCATCCTCTCGAGATGTTAATATTTGGATTTTCACTGTTGGTTTGTATCTTGTCAACTGACTCCTTAACCACCATACCAAACTAATTAGTTGCATTCAATTCATGAGGAACAAGAGAAAGATCCATTGGTTCATCTACCTAATGATGTTGATCGCAAACATCTTGGAAATCCTTGGTTTGCTGATTTTGTTGCTCTACCTGAACCAAACTTTTATCTATATCAACCTTTAAGCCTTGAATCTCCTCCACAATGCCATCCTCATGGATTTGCTCTACATCTAGATTATTTTCATGCTCTTGTTGTTGTTCAACAACTATTTCCTTAACAATAACCTAGTGTTCCTAGTTTGTCTTGTCTGAAGGTGAATGATTGGCATTCATACTTGACACAAATACTTCCAGATCATCCCAGAATGAGTCCTCATCCTGATTTTCATTTTGCTGTATAAGAGGACTATCTTTTACCTAACTGCAGCTTTCTTCAATGTTCAAAAAATTAAAGTTCTGAACCTCTTCCTACTGTTCTAAAGCTGATATGGTCGTGATCTAAATTTTACTCTCTTCATCATTCACAAAAAGCGGTAACTCATCAAATAAATCAGAAAAACCTTGAAAACTATCAACCTTCTCTATCTCTACACTCATAACAACACATGAAAAATTTACTTATGATTCTTCACACATTTCCTCCTATTGTTCTTCAACTTGATGGTCTTGAGTAATTACAACAATATGGGGTTCTTCTATGGATGGGCTAATCATACTGAGACAAGAAGATTGATTTGGTACATATATAGCTTCTTGCACAGGGAGGAAATATCTAAAACTCAGGAAAGCATATTGCAAACCTCTTCTTTTATAGGTTGATTTGAAGTATAAGGAGATGGTTAGGCTTCTTGTATGGGTTCTTCATAAGGCTTTACTTGTTCAAGAATGGGTTCTTGTACAAGCTGCTCTGAAATTCTCTGAGCTAACTGAGCCTTTATCTTCTCATCTAACCTTATAACTGTGGCAAGTAAGGTTTCCATCACATCTTTTGCATATGTTATTTTTTTGCCTCATATTTCTCTCTTTGAACCTCCAACTCTTTTTCATGGTACTCTGTTTGTGCTTCCAACTCTTTTGCAAGGGTTTCTTCATGTTGTCTTTGTTGGGCCTCCAATTGTCTTGTAAGATCTTCCTTTGCAACCATTTCCATGCATTTCCTTTTCCATATTAGCATACACAGTTGAAAGATCTGGTGAGTTGGCTCCTCCAACTGTATATCAAAACCCTGTCGTCTTCTAATTTGAAGCAACTGTCCAGCCCAACCCCACGAAAGGGTTTTTAACTCCTGATATCCAAACTCATCCTTATACATGGGCATGGATGGATCTCGATTGAAACCCAAACCAAGGTCAATAAACCTATGGCCAAGATCCATATTTTGATCACTAAGCCCATTAAAATCCATATTAACTAAGACCTGAATAGGGGTGAGAGGGTCACAAGTAGATGAGACATGCTAATAACGTGTTGGTATAGGGTGATTTTGCATGAAACTCATAGCATCCTCAATATGATATGGTTGGTAAGGAGCTTCATAATATGGTGGTAGGTATACATGTTGTCCATAAAAATTTGACATTTCTACTCATTCAAAGAGTTGAACATTGGAATGAGTAATTTTTTAAACATACCAGCACTTGTGTCTTTGAAACCAGAAGATTTTCTCTGCTTGGATTCGTCAGGTGTGTGTGTGTGTAGATCCTTCCTCCAAAGGTTGTAATCACTAATTTTCACACCAAAAACCAACAATGAAATGATGAGCTTTGAACTGTGACAGTTCAAACTGTCCCACCAGGCGTGCCAAAAACTGTTGTCACAAGGATTTGTACCCACATGCAAAGCTGTAAAACTTTGCAATCCCATGCAATATTGGACTAATTTTAGGTTGTGGCTACCCTATATGAAACTAGACCTCCGGATTCTAGGTCGGCTTCCAATTTGATCTTCAGATTAATTATATGTACTTGTTTGGAAAAGGGAAAGATATTTGAAATTAAAAGTTTAAACTGAAAACTGAACTGGGTCATGGACCTAATTGGAAATCTAAACTGCAAATTAACTCAAATAATTACTTAGTACTTTAATTTGCACAACCTGATTTGATAGCCTAATCACCTGAATGTTTTAAACAAAGGCTTTGATTCAATACAATTTTGAGGGAAAACATGGTTTTCATGACTAAACTGATTAATCAATTACATGCATAGTGTATAACCAGTGAACTTAAACTAAAGTACATACAGATATTTATGGAGATAGAAAAAATCAAAGATCTTAAGATTGGAAACACAATAATCCTTCAATCGAATCCCTCACAATAATGACGCTTGAAATCTTGAAGGAAAAACTTGAAAATATTGGAAATAAAAAGGAATCTTCTGCAAATCACAAACTAATTAACCTGTAAAAACTATTGCATAATCTATTAAATTCTGAAAGTTGAGTTACATGAAGTCTCTTTGCTGAAGGAAAAGGTAGAAAACAAGAACTAGTGAAAAATGACTAAGTCATACCACTTTATACAAAAATCCTCTCCAAGGCATGAAGATGAAACTGAAAGTCAATTTCAGTGTAAAAATGATAATTCCAAGGCAAATCCCGAGCTAAAATAAAAATCTCCAAAAAGAAAGCCCAAACTCATGCAAAAATGAGTGAACTCAAGCTCAAACTCATACTGACTCCTAGTTCATCCCATGAGAAACTCAAAATAACTCAAATCACTAGGAAACAAAGGCTAAACCCATGGAAAATTGGCCCCACTTGTCCAACTCACCCATGATAACTCATCATTAACTAGAAATTTTCCACCCATCCCTCTATGCATGGTCGGCTTAACTCATTTTACTGATTATGTTTGCATTTCAAAAGTAGTCACATTAATTAAATGATTTATAAATTATCATTTAAAATAATGGACTTTACACATGTATAATGCAACATGTTAGTGTAGGTTTTTTAATATTATTTTTCCTACACATTATTAAGCATACCTTAGGTTATAGGAGATGTGGTTCATGTGAGGACACGTGGCATAATCCATCGATTACATGTGTTGCTCCCACTCACACTTGGGTGGTTGAGTTTCACACTCTCTTTTGGCCTTATATGCCACCTCACAAAACTATTCATCTGTCTCTTTTTGAGTAGGTTATGCCACCTATTTAGAATTTTCCAAGTAAGCATAACTCCCACCTAATTTGGTTATTTGGGAGTTATTACCCCTCTTGGAATTATTTGCCCATATTCTGCTATATATTCTATACTCACCTCTCCCTCCTATCTAGTTCAGATCTAGTTCAGATCTAGTTCAGATCTAGTCTACATGAGTTCATATTAACTCAATCAATTCAAGGGAGAGTTGAGGCATATTGTATCATTTAGTGTGTGATAATAACATCATTTTGTTATTGCACTATATTCCTGCATTTTATCTCTTGTTGCTCTCGTGTGGAAGGTTAATCTTGGTTTTGCAGGTGATCCTGGGTGCTCGAGTTCATCAACAACTCTTACATGGTATCAGAGCGTCAGATCTGCAAGCCCCTTCTCAAATTTGAGAGATTTGTGAGTTTTTAATCAGTATTGCAGGTTGCAGCATGCCTTTACTTGTCTTAAGTAGTTGATTCTACTTTTTCATGCTGTTTTTTGGTTGTTGGGGTCGTTTTATGGTGCTAAAGGCGTTTTTTTTACACTAGATCCATATTTTCTGTATATTTTAAAGAAAATCCGCCATCTGGGTTTTGTTCATAGCAGAAAAAAATCATCTGGGTCATTGCTAGTTTCTGCATACAGGTTGTATATTTTGCAGAAATTAAATCGGAACATTTCAGCAGACCCCCTCTCCAATTGCATTTTTGATTTTGCAGTCAATCTTTGGAGGGCCATAATTCAGTCATATGAGCTCCTTTTTCAGAGAAATTTTTTTTTATTTGGGTTAGAATTTCGCAGGCTTTGCAGTGGTATGATCCGTTTTTGCTCAAGTGATCTGAATTTTCCAGAAAATTAGTTTTATCAGCAGATCTGAAGGACAGTTCTCATTTTTGGAACTTCAAATGGCTATAACTTTCACATATGACCTCGGATCGAGGTGATTCTTTTTTTGAAAGTTGATAGTTTTTTGAGAACTATACATTGGTACTATTTTGAGGTTCTAATTTTGAGATTTAATTATACTTTCAGTATTTGGGTCCAATTTTGGACATTGTAAAACTCTGGAAAATAACTCCAGAATTGTAAATGCACTAATTATAAAGTGCCACCATTATATTTTTCTGGGGGGGTCATGATTGAGTGAATTTTTGGGGGTAATCTTGTAGTTGATTCTTCATGGGTTTTTCTATTCATCCTTCTGTGGTAATGTTGAATAAGGATAATTATGAGTCTTGGAAGAATGGCATCCTGACACATCTCAGGTGGCTTAAGCTCTTGCCATACCTTTATGGGCTCATACCTGAACCAGACACACCTTGGAAGCAATCAATTTGGGGTAATAATAATGATCACATTATAGGATTAATTGGTACATATATTGGTGTTGATATTTATGTGGAGATCTCACATATTGAGTGCCCACACACACTTTGGACCAAGATTTGGGAGATTTTTGGAGACCATCATATCTCTCCATTCCCAGATGATCCTGTTGCAGATTGTTTAATTCCCCTTGATGATGCTAATAATATACCCTATGATGATGATACTTTAGAGGAGCTTGAGGATAATAAATGTCTTGAATGTCTAGTTGACTAAGAGACTTCTCTTCCTGCTTCTCCTCCTCCTATTGAGATAACATCCTCATCTACTATTGCATCTGAAGATACTTGTGTTGCTACATTCATGGCTTCTTGTGATTCAATGCAGCAAGATACACATTGTCTTCCAGACATAGCTACTTCAAATGACTACTTGATAGACATTGCAGGTTTGTTCATAGAGTCTCATATTTCAGACTTGGGAGACATTATTCATGACATCCATCTTATCTTTGATGAAGTTGATTCTTCTTCAGTTGTTATGGAGGAACCTTTGGATCCTTTTGTTCATTCTCCACATGATCATTCATCACATTTTGACATGAGTGAGGATACTTTTGAGCAACATTTGGAGGAGGCGCCTTTGTCTTCAAAGGAGATATCTTTGTCTTCAAATTTTGTTCTACATCCATCTCCACTAGGTTTTGGATTTTCATCTTCTATAGTGTGGCCTAGAACACTTGATTTGATGGTGACATCTTTCGACATCAACATGGAGACACCTGAGTAGAGTTCAGAGACTTCATACATTTTCATCATTCTTCCTTCATATTCCTTTCAGGAATGGGAAGACATTCTTCATACACCTTTGGTTTTGTTTCTTCCTAAGGGGAGGAACATTGTTCGACGATCGTGGACCATGTTCTACATTCAGCTTCGAGCTTCAACCATTGGCATAGTTGACTACTTTGGGGAAGGCTACATGGTCTTTCCTATCCTTTCTATTTTGGAGGGGACTTCTTCCTTGCATGGGATTCTTCTTGTGTTGGGAAACTTGTTTTCTTTTCTCTCTTTTGGGAGGAGTTTTGTCCCACTGGGTTTTCTCCTTTACTCCATTTGTGAGAGAGTATTTTGTACATGGGTACCTAACATGGCCTAGTAGCCGGGACCCATATTTGCATCTTTGCATTCTTTCATCCTTTCACCCACCTAAGCTATGCTTAAGGGGGGGTGTTAGTGTAGGTTTTTTAATATTATTTTTCCTACACATTATTAAGCATACCTTAGGTTATAGGAGATGTGGTTCATGTGAGGACACGTGGCATAATCCATCGATTACATGTGTTGCTCCCACTCACACTTGGGTGGTTGAGTTTCACACTCTCTTTTGGCCTTATATGCCACCTCACAAAACTACTGATCTGTCTATTTTTGAGTAGGTTATGCCACCTATTTGGAATTTTCCAAGTAGGCATA
This sequence comes from Sequoia sempervirens, assembly GCA_007258455.2. NCBI lineage: Eukaryota > Viridiplantae > Streptophyta > Pinopsida > Cupressales > Cupressaceae > Sequoia > Sequoia sempervirens. Next base: position 124,835 of record VDFB02376660.1, read on the forward strand.
ACTCCCACCTAATTTGGTTATTTGGGAGTTATTACCCCTCTTGGAATTATTTTCCCATATTCTGCTATATATTCTACACTCACCTCTCCCTCCTATCTAGTTCAGATCTAGTTCAGATCTAGTTCAGATCTAGTTCAGATCTAGCTCCTATCTAGTCTACATGAGTTCATATTAACTCAATCAATTCAAGGGAGAGTTGAGGCATATTGTATCATTTAGTGTGTGATAATAACATCATTTTGTTATTGCACTATATTCCTGCATTTTATCTCTTGCTGCTCTCGTGTGGAAGGTTTATCTTGGTTTTGCAGGTGATCCTGGGTGCTCGAGTTCATCAACAACTCTTACACAACATAAACATTAAAATTGACATAAATCCATAACATTGACATAAAGTCAAGGTCACAGGCAAACAACTATTAGAATGAATTGCTTTTTTATTTATTAAAGTCAGAAACTTCGAATTAGGCTTGTGGTAAAAGCTTGAGGAACCCTAATCATCACTCAGTCTTGACTTTAGTCCTTCTAGTGAAACTTCTGGAGCTCTTTGTTGCGTCACCATAGATGTTAGGGTCTGGAGGTTATACACCATCATTCCAGCTCATTTTTTCTTCAACCTGTTGTGCAATCCTCTGGATTCGATGGTAATCTATTTTATTCGTATTTACATGCACTTTTGACTTTATTTGAAAGATAAAACAGGCCTCATAGGCCGCAAGTATGATTGTGGGTTGATGTATTATGGATTCCTACTGTGTTGATGTTGCTTCTCCGCCCTTCATGGCCATAACTCGACTTGCCTTCGAGCCACCATGGTTTGTTTTGTTGTTTCTCTTGAGCAAAATGGAAATAATGAGGCTCAGCCTCTATAGCTTTGGATCTTTCTGTAGCTTATAAAACTTGGCCTATGAGTTATTTAGGCCGTTGTGAGATGCTTAGGCCATTGTGAGAGCATTACTAAACAAATTACATCAAGGGTTTTGAACTATGCTTGGTCGCGGCTATATTTCTCTCCATCTGGGAATTTTCTTTGTTGATTGGAGGGTTTGAATTTATGATTGTAAAACTTCTCTATTCGAGCTTTTCTGAAAGTGGATACTTTCCTTTTCTATGTAAGAAATTCATGATTTCCTTTTCATTCCTATCTTGAGCTTCTAGTTCTTAATAAAAACAATGGTTTCTATGCCTTTTTGGCTACGACCTCTCTCTGATTTTGTTCTTTTTTAGATTGCAATCTCGGCCTGTTAAACTTGGTCGCCATTCAAATCCTTACCTCCTTTCGAGCTCACTATTTTTCCTTTGATTTATTTTGCAAACGGGTTCCTTCTATTGAACAAAATAAAGGCTTTTTCGAAAATGATAGAAGAAAATAAACAAATAACAAACTACAATAATATTGTACTCTAGATTCTGCAAGCGGCTATAAACATTAACTTTGCTTGTTGCTTAGTCATTTGTGGAAAAGTCTTCTCTGTAAGTTTCATATGTCTTTTTTTCTTCAAGAATCCTATGATCAATCATATGAATGATTCATGTCTTTTACTATTTGTATGCACTATACTCCATGTGCAAATGAGGTTGCATTTTATAGCTCCATGTTTTAGTCGATATTTGATAGAAACTACAACATTCACCATGGAAACTTGACCAATTTTATTTGATCATTGACATCATGGCACTCATGCCTCTATGTTCTCATAGCGCCATAGTAGTTTTAGAATGCACTTTGTTATGCCTTACTTGTGTTATATATTAATCCAATGTGTAAATCGGCATCATGTATGATAATCCATGAGTGTGTATGCTCATTGTGGATGCACTTGTCAGACTGTAATATGGTTGTACTTACTTTGATATTCATGTGAATGAGTTTTCCTTGAACTCTGTAAGTTCACCTTGATGTCTTAAACTATTTTCAGTTCATGTAAATAATTTTGTAGTTGTTTTGAATATCTTTGTAAACAGTGACTGCCACTTGAAATCAGATGCTCCATTTTCCATGTTTGTCTCTATATGCTTTAAATTTCTAAAGGGAAGTTTAATGCTTGAGTGCTCTGTTTTCCCTTTAGTATAAAGGGTGCTCCATGCTTTATGTGAATGCATGTAAATAAAATAGAGTTGAAACTGAGCTAATGCATGTAGTTGATTATGCTCCTTCAAACATGTTTTGATTGTTCCTTTTGAATGATGAGGGATACTCTGCTCAATCTGTTTTCATCATGTTGAATTAAAGGCTTCTTTATGAATTTCATTCATGGAGAATGATGATTATCTTTATTCCATACTGTTGTCCCACGTTATTGTTTATGAGCTAGGCTCAACCCTTTTGGGAGCCACATTTCTCACCACTCATAACAATACCTGTTAGTTGAAATAATCTGATTATATGTGATCCTGTACATTAAACAAACAAATTAACAAAATAATTGAAGGTGAAAGCTTCCATTGAACTTCATGCTCCTTGAACATTTGCCTTTTTATGACTTAATCATCTGGTGAATGCCTAATTGGATGTGCATTACATTTTTTTTGGTAATGTAGGCATGAGGTAGGATGTGATTTTTCATTTCTCTAACACCACCTTTTTACAATCTTGCAGATGCATTTGGAGCTCAGATTTGTTGCAACTTGGAGACATGACAACTGTAGACTTTAACTGTAGTGACGATTCGTCATTCAAGCCAAGAAATGACAAATCACCTTCTCTCTTATGGGGTATGTGCAGGATCATCATGGAAAAAATAGGCCCTTAAGTGGCAAAAAAATCAGAAAAATCAGAGTTAGGCAACTTGACTTAAAAATTTGAATAAGTTATCTATATTATTTCAAAAATATGTAAGAATAGTATCTGTAGCAAATTGAATGTAGTTTCTAAACTACTAGGTTTGTTCAAAAGAAAAGAAATTTATTTGGTGAAAATTTGAAATTTCAATGCAGTAGTACTTAAATTTCAGGTAAAAATAAGAAGTAGGTGTCTATCTGACCACCCTAACAACAATAAAATGATAATATTTTTTATAAGATTTTAGATATAAATAGAGGACTCATGTCCCAATGTGATGCATTCTTTTTTAATATTTTTTTTCCAAGTAAATAATTAATCATGAATTTTTTATTACAACTTTTAAAAAATATAAAAAAATGTGTATGTCTAACCACCTTAACTTGATCAAAACTTCATGAAATTCAATTTTTATTTTTTTAATCCTATATTATGTGAAGCATAGAATGTGACACATATTTTGGATTCAAAAAATGTGATACCGTTTGAAATCTATAGATGTTTTTCAATCAGTCTATCGATCAGGAATTTAGTCATAATTTGAATAGAAAATGAATAATAATTACTTATTAAATTGAAAGTAAAGAATAATTTATATTGGTGGAAAGCTAAAAATATCCTTTAAAAACCCTTTTCATTTCATCAATTTCTGGTGAAAAAAAAGTTGTCAGCCACATACCCATCATATTGCCACTTTTTGGCCCATCATGATCCTGCACATACCCTATGCCTATATTATCTTCAGTTGTATCGTGCACATTTCTTTCTTGTAGTCATTATTTGATTATGGAAATCAAATTAGGCTACTCCTGCGGCTTGTGTTGGACTTCAGTTTTTACAACATGAATCAAAGCAGCATTACTATGGAAACTTATGAGTTCCTTTGTTACAAAAATTTGCATAATAACACTTGAAATTCACAAGTAATCAAATTTTGGAACGTAATGAACACTTAAGCAGAAATTTTTTGTATCTTCCTATGATGAGTGCAATTCAGCTCTACCTGTTTTCAGCTATAGCTAAAAATAGGTAACAATAGTATAACCGATTATAAAATATTACAAAAGGGTGGCTCAGTTCCAAGACTCACTATCCAAAATAAGAGGCTCGCTGCCTATAGAAATACAATGAAAAAATGGTTTATAGCCAAAAATAAACTGATAAAGTACACCTAACAAGTGTTGATTCAGTTCCTTTGAAGCACAGTAAACTAACATAACACACGTCATCATTTTTGCAATTCTTCACATTTGCACCATTGTTAACAACAACAAAAATCACAAAACTATCCAATATATATAGTTGATCCATCCGCAAGCATCAATTAGGTCGGCCTAATTAAATGCAACCCTTATTCACCAAAAATAAACTGTCAACTTCAAGCATTTACAAAAAAAATCCAAAAACAATTCAAACATGCAACACACTAAAACATGTTAGCATGGACCTAAGATAGGTCACACATACATCTGTAACACAAAATTAATTCACCATAACACCAACTATCCATTAGGTCGGCCAAAGATGGACCTAATAGCAAAATGCAATAATAGAGAAATTCCAACTCATCGTAGGAGCACCTGAACACATGAGATTTTGAACATACATGCTTCCAACATCCATAGACCATTTCCCAAAACTGTAAGAAACAACAATCAACAGCGGAGGATTGCGAACCAAAAACTAGAGGAATATAACTGCATACCGGTTTAGATATCGGTCTAGAATACTGGATCAAACTATAACTTAACCTTGCAGTTGCAACTCATATAACATGGTGTTATCAATGACAACACAAACTTTGAAAAATGAGATGTCTTTCTTCATTCTTCCAATAATCTCCCCCTTTGTGATTGATGGAAACATTTGTTAAAATTTCCAAAAACAATTTACAAAACCTCCTATGTACAACATCCTCTCCACAACATTCTCTCCCCCTATTACCAATATTCTCTCCCCCTATCACTTTTCTCTCCCCCTTTGACATCAAGGACAAAGGGAAGCCACAAAATAAATGTGAAAACTAAAAACAAACATTAACCAGAGGATGGCGATCCTTGAAGCTCCTTAAGAATACCTTGCCAAGCTAATTTTCCATTCTCCTAACTCTTCTTTACAGCAATCAACATTTTGTTTAGGGATTCGAATTCCATCAAGCTTTCCTCTGCATCATCCATAGTACCAAGGGTTAGATTTATCTTCTCAATTTTCTTTGTACTTACAAAAGCATTGGCAACCGGGGTGTACTCCATTCTTACAAGGTCACCTAACTGACCAATTTTTTTGATGATTTCCTCCTTCTACTTGTGTAGACTAAATATTTTTTCTCTATAAGCAGTGATGACATTCTAGGTTGATTTGTCTTTGTCTTTAGATGCATTGTAGGTACTGGAGACAATAGTCAACTAGGACTCAATGGATTCCATGAGATCTTTAATATTCTGAGTGGAATCTGACCACTTTAAGCAATAAGCAAAGACAACATTTGCCTCAGAATCACAAGTCTGCACAATTTCCAGATTCTTCTTAACATTTGTGTGTGCCAAAGCACACTTGTCATGTAGTGCCAACAACCTTTTCTCTACCAACTTCTTGTTTTTTATTCTCACCAAATTCAGAGGCATACTCCTTAAAGGAGTCCAATAATAATCTCAAATTCTCTACCAGAGTGAAAGATGTATCCATTGAAGTACCGGGTGTGGCATCCTACAATGCTTTAAGAGAATCTTCAATAAGCTCTATCCCTTTTTGGTGTGTCTCCAAAATTTCTCTTCTACCAGATACATGCAGTGCATCCCCCAACACCAACTTATGAACAGGAGAAATTTTATCTAAGTCCACACTACCTTGAATCATGGGAAGTTGTAGAAGCTCTGAAGGAATCACCAACTAGAATCTAATTTTCTTGGATAGCAAGCCATTCAACATCACATCGTCGAAGGAGGATTCAATGGGGGACCTATGAGATTCTACAACTTTCCTTTGATTTTATTCATTCTTCCCGATAGATTCTGCATTTTCCTCTTCTTCCTCTACATTTTCTTTTTCCTCTTCCTTCTCTTCTTCTTCTTCTTCTTTCTCTTCTTCTTCTTTCTCTTCTTCTTTTTCTTTCTCTTCTTTTTCTTCATCTTTGTCCTTGTCTCTATTTCCTTCTCCATCATTTCCTTCATCTTCATTTTTATCTTGCTCTCCTTCAGTATTATCCTTTTCACCTTCATCATTACCCTTTTCTTCTTCAACATTATCTTTCTCACCTTCAACATGCTTCGGACGGACATCATCCTATTTCTCTGGCTCAGCTTCTCCCTCATTTTTTTCTCCATCTTCAGAGGATCATTTGCAATACCTGTATGCAGAGGGATATTTGCATCATTCATTTCCAAAGGAATGCCTGTATCACCTGTACTAGAAGGAATTTCTTCATCAACTTATTTTATAGGAACTTCTTCACCTGACTTGGGTTCACAATCAGATGGTAGTGCACCAAGCATGCCATATTTCTCAACCGTATCTCTGATTACTTTTACAGTTTCCTTCCTTATTTTCTTTATCTTTTTCTTATCCTTTGTCATCAAAGTGTTCACTCTTTTCTTCATCTAAAACATCCTTGCACATATCTTCGTCGGGGTTTCCAAATCATTTTTGGTCAAAGAAGACCCAATTTTCTTAAATGCATCATTTTTTATCTTCTCATCTAATTCAACAACCTTTTTTCTCCTTTTCATTAGGACTTCTCACATTTTCTCAGGCACATTATTTTGTGCATCATTCCAACTGACATCCAATGTGATAACATACTAAATAGTGGCTAAAATTAATGTTCTTTTATCCTCTCTACCTACGTGATCATAGTACTCTATTGTAGGCTTCAGTATATCCTCAAAATGTATCAAGGAATTGAGTATTTCCTCTAATCTAAAAGGGGAACCAAGTCTTACTGGAAAGTCCTTCTGATCTACTTGGTCTGGGGAGGCTTCTTCAGACACTATTGCTTTCTTCAATTCCAGTTTGGTGTGCACATGAACACCAAATTCCTGTTCTTCATCTTCTTCAGAGGACGATACAATATGAAGTCTTTTGTTTCCAAAATTGGCTTCCTTAGAAGCACCTTCACCAGAGGACAAGCTTCCTCTTCTCTTCCTTACCAACTTCACTACAGGGTCCTCCTCCTTTTCCTCTTGATCATCAGTGATGCTAAGGTTCTTCTCCCTAGTAGCCTTTTCTTTTTTTCCTCTCTTGTCAGGTGGCACCAAAGGAATCTCTTTTCTTTTCCTAGATCTTGTATTAGGTCTGGAAGGAGTCGAGCCTTTTCCTATTCATTCCTTACAACATATCCTCATGCCAAAGACTGACACGACAAACTTCTAGGGGGGTTCAAACATTTTTTTGTTAAAGCTCCCCCATGCTAGCTCTAGTTCCTAGAGGAATTTTCTACACCGGATGGGGGCACAGATGCATCAGATGTTTCAAACTCTTCTTTCTTCCTCCAAATCTTGTTCATTTCTTGCTTAACCTTGTTCTTTTCAATTTTCTTCACTAGTTCATTCTTCTTCACCGGATCAGATTATTTCCTTTCTTACTTTTGCATACCCTTGAAATATGTCTTGGTTTGTTGCAATTGTAGTAGACAACATTTTTATGATTAGTTTGATTTCCATTTACCCTTGACCTACACTATTTTTATTTGTGTCCAAACTTATTACATGTATATATATAGCCATTAAAAGATTGATTCATTCTTCCTCCATTGGAACAATTCATAATTCGAGTTATGCATTCACTAGCTCTATGTCCAACTTTCTTGCATGCAAAACATTGACCAAAGAAGGAATCAGGAAGTTGATTCATCCTACTCCTACACTCTGTTGCCCTGTGACAAAATTTATTACATGAAATGAAAACACCGTTGAAAGATGGATACCTTTGAGCATTTGGCTATCTGATAGGCAGTCTTCTAGGAAAGTTCCCTTGATCTATTTTCAGCTTCCCTTTATGTTGAGTCTTCTAATTATCCATTGGATCCTGCATAGCCTTAGAAATTTCAATGGCTTCATTTCCCAAACCACCTTTATCTTTAGGTCTCTACCCTAGAATCAATTCATCAAGCTTGGTGGAGCGTGTCTTGAAATTATCTTCACAAAGGTTTTCATTCTCCATATCTACTTTCAAATTCACCACTTCTTGTTCAAGCCTTGTGCATTCATTAGACTTGCTTTTCACCATTTTATTCAGACATTCTTCAATTCTTTTCTTTTCCTCCACTTGCACCTTAAATCTGATGATCTCTTCATTAACTTTCTTCAATTGCTCTCTCACTTCTCTATGCCTTTCCTGGAATTTCTTCAATTTCTATTTCAATTTCTGGACACATTCATTTGCCTCATCAAGATTTTCTTTCAGATCTTTGTTTTCACTTTCAGCTTTGACAAGATCTTCAAGATCGTCCCAGAGCTCTTCTTTGTCATCCATTTTTTCAATCTTTAGAATCTTCCTCAAGTTGTTAGGCTTCTCCAAAGGAACCAAAATCTGACACCAATTGTTGAATACCTAAGTTACTGAGAGGGGGGATGAATCAGTATCTTCTTTAACTTATTGAACAAATACCATCCAATTACTCCAATGCATATAGCAATAAAGATAAGCAAGAGCATTAATAGAACATGAAAACACGCAACACATGAACACCAGGATTTTTATGTGGAAAACCCAAAATGGGAAAAACCACGGTGAGGGTTAGCTCACAATATAGTATAACCGGTTATAAAATATTACAAAAGGGTGGCTCACTGCCAGGACTCACTGTCCAAAATGAGAGGTTCACTACCTACATAAATATAATGACAAAATGGCTTACAACCAAAAATGAACTAATAAAGTACACCTAACAAGTGTTGATTCAATTCCTTTGAAGCTCAGTAAACTGAATTAACACACTTCATCATTTTCACACTTCTTCACATTCGTACCATCATCAACAAAAACAACAATCTCAAAACTATCCAATATATATAGTTGATCCATCTGTAAGAATCAATTAGGTCGGCCTAATTATATGTAACCCTTATTCACCAAAAATCAACTATCGGCTTCAAGCATTTACAAAATCTTTCCAAAAACAATTCAAATGTGTAGCATGGTACAACATGTCGGCATGGACCTAAGATAGGTCACACATACATCCGCAACACAAAATTAATTTAGCATAACACCAATTATCCATTGGGTCGGCTAGAGATAGACCTAATAGCAAAATGCAATAACAGAGTAATGCCAACTCATTGTACAAGCACTTGAACACACGAGATTATGAACATACATGCTTCCAACGTCCATAGACCATTTCTCAAAACCACAAGTAGCAACAATCAACAGTAGAGGATTGCGGACCAAAAAATAGAGGAATAGAACTACATACCAGTTCAAATATCGATCCAGAATACCAGATCAAACTTGAACTTAACTTTGTAGTTGCAATTCATATAACATGGTGACATCAATGATAACAAAAAATCTGAAAAATGAGATGTTCTTCTTCATTCTTCCAACACAATCCATGTTCATGTTGCCAAGCACCATCATCAATGATAATCTCCTTAAACTTCCAATAATCTCCCCCTTTGTCATTGTGGTAACATGCCAAAAACTCCAAAAATGTTCTCCAATACTCTCCTCCTTTGAAATTAAGGGAAAAGGGAACCTATATACATTGTTCTAATCCATTAATGGAACTCCCCCTAAGTGATATAACCATATATACATAGTTGTGAAAAGAATTTCCTGCCCCGGAGTCAAGTACTAGAGCAAAAAGATACTTAAATACAACATTATATGTCTGCATTGTTGGATATTGTGGTTGTGTTGCTGATATGTGGTTTCCATTGATATCAACACTATTGTCCTTGATGACATTAGAAGTTGTATATGTCAAGGATATTGAGAAAATTGTAATGAAATAAGTTGCAGGTTGTCAGTGGTGAAGTGAAGTTCAGTCTATTGGCTATTTTAGTATATTGATGATCAATGGTTGTGGATTAAAGGGTTTGTTTTCAAGTATATCTAGTTTATCTGCATTAAGTTTTAGAGATCTGCATGAAGATTTGATCGAGTTATGAGCAGTTGTGTTCTGGCAGTCATCATGTGGCTTTAGTTGGTGTTCCTAAATGAAGATGATGTGATTTTAGTAAGTTCAGTTGTTGTAGATGCTTCTCTGGTGATTCATGATGTTTTTGGATGTTTCTATATTGTGCTCTATCTGTGTTGCACGTCTTCACTGATCGTTGTGATCGTGATTAGAGATTTTCTCTTACGTGTTCATGTTTTTCATGTTCTTGGCTGACAGGGTGTTGTACTGTGTTGTGGGCCTTCGAGGAATAATTTTTGAAGGTGTTTTCGTGTTTGAATATTTTGTTTTGGGTCTTCTCTATGTTTTGGCCAACCTTGGTTGATTCACATTGAAAATTATTTATTATTTTGAGCCGACGGTTTGTATTCATTTTATTATTTTTTTGAGGCCAACATGTAGCGATGTAATCTCTTGTTGTGGATATATATGAGCGATTGTTTATTTCATTTGAAGGTGTGCTTGTATATGAGATTTGTGAATAATGTTCTAATCATTCGAAGGTAGAATCAGAGTGTGAAGAAGAGTGAGCAGAGTGTGAAGAAGTGTTCAAATGCTTAACCGAAACTATAATTAGGCATTAGCAGATGTTATTTTCTTAGTTCAAAAGCCAATGGATGTAATCCAAATATTTTTGTAAGACAGTGTGTATTCTTTTGAGAAGTAAGCCTTTCTGTATTTGAGCAATGAGCTCTAGGCACTGTGTTTGAATGCAAGTGCATTCCCCATTTATTATTCTTTATACTTTTAATAGGGTATAATCTTGTGGACTAACCTCCACCATGGTTTTTCCCCTAACAGGGTTTCCAGGCAAAAAATCTTGGTGTTATATGTATTTCTGATGTGTTGATGGTTTATGCTTTCATAGTTATTTATTAGATCTAAGAATAAGGTTAACAAGTTTGATAAGTTTAAATTTTTGTGACAATTGATTCATCACCTCCTCAATTGTCTGCCCTTGTGTTGCCAGCAATTGGTATCAGAGCAGGTTCCTTGGAAGAATTTTAACAGCTTGAGGTGATCTGAGATGGCGACATACAAGAAGGATAGTCCAAGATTTGATGGAACAAATTATTCTCTATGGAAGGCTCAAATGGAGTGTCATCTGAGATGCATTGATCAATCCTACTGGAAAATTACAAAGAATAGGTATATCATTCCACAGTATGGTCCTTCTACTGTAGATGAGATTAAGGAATCTGAGTACAATATCAGGGCTAAGGAAGCATTGTTGAGTGCTTTGATTGATTCTGAGATGAAAATTTTTATGGATCTGATGACTACTTATGAGATATGGAAAAAGTTGGAAAGTTTGTATGAAGGTGATGCTAATGTGAAGATTGCTAAGTTACAAATTCTGAAAGGAAAATATGAAATGTTGAGAATGGGTGATGATGAGAATAGTACTTCTTTCATGCAAAGAGTGAATGAACTTGTGTGTGGTATCATAGTTGTTGGTGGACGATTGGAAGAATTAGAGATTGTTGCAAAAGTGCTTAGATCCTTGCCTACTACATACAAAGTCAAAGCTACTACTATTGAGGAGCTCTAGACTGTAACAAATGTAACCAGAGACATGTTGATTGGTAAGCTTACTACTTTTGAGTTAAGTGATTTTGGTGATGCTCTTCCTAAGATAGAATCTGCATTCAAAGCTACTACCTATGGGAAGGATAAGCAGAGATATGATTTGGGAGAAATTTCTTATAGAAAGATATTCAAGTATGAGGAGGAAATAAGAGATATCGAAGAAGAGGAGAGAAAACTAGAGGAGCTTGAAGCACTTATTGTCAAAAGGGAAGCCAGAGGAGAAGGTAAGTATAAAGGGAAATTTCCTATTAAATGTTTTTCTTGCAATAAGATAGGTCATTTTGCATCAAGGTGTCCAAAAAGAGTTCCTAAGACAAGACCTAATAAACCTAGATTCCAAAGAAAGTGTTATTATGCTACTAATGAAGGTGTGATAGATGATGAATCTGATAAAGGGAATGCAAGTGAAGATGAATGGGTATTTATTGCCATCAAGTAAAATAATCTTATGTCTACTGAATCTACTAGTTGTACAAATGTAGAGAAAGCTCTAGTGGCCAAAGTTGAAGAAAAAGATGAATGGGTGATTGACATTGGATGCTCTCATCACATGACAAGTGATAAAAGAAAATTTGTGAGCCTATAAAAGTATGATGATGGTGTTGTAAAATTTGGTGATGACAAAGCAGGTGTAATCCGTGGCAGAGGATGTATTTCTCTGGATAGTAAGAATAATACCGATGGTGTTCTATATGTGGAAGGTTTGAAGCACAATATCTTAAGTGATGGATAGATGGTTGACAAGGGATACAATCTTCAATTCAACAATGGAAAGTGTAAAATATTGGGGAGTTTCGGAAATGTGATTGCCTCAGGTAAAAAAACAAAAGGTAACATCTTTCGACTGAATGCTATTGGTAAAATTTGTTTGATTGCTCAAGTTGATAAAAGTTTGTTGTGGCATAGGAGAATGTGTCATATAAAATTTGATAATATTATCAAGATAAGTTCTACTCAGGCAGTGAGAGATCTTCCTAAGTTGGTAAAGCCTACTAATACTATATGCAAGGAATGTCAGTTAGGAAAGCAAACTAGAATTTAATTTCAAAGCAAACAACATTGTTCAAATGAAGTGTTGGAGCTTGTTCATACTAATTTGTGTTGTCCTTCTAGAGTCAGAAGCTTACAAGGAGATAGGTACTTCATGTTACTTATTGATGACTACTCTAGATTCATGTGGGTTACTTTCTTAAGTGAGAAATTTGAAGCTCTAGAGAAATTCAATATTTTTAAGGCTATGGTTGAGACAGAGACAGGTCTGAAGATTAAATGCCTGAGATCAAATAGAGGTGGTGAATTCACTTCCCATGAGTTTAATTATTTTTTTGAAGTGCATGGGATAAAGAGACAATTATCTACCCCGCAGACCCCTCAGCAAAATGGAGTTATGGAAAGGAAGAACAAGATAGTTCTAGATGTTGCTAGGACTATGATGCTAGAAGGAAATATTCCTCATATCTATTGGAGAGAATTTGTGAGTACTATTGTTTACATCCTCAACCAGGTCCAAGTCAAAGGTGATACTGGTAAGACCCCTTTTGAGCTATGGTATGGTCATAAGCCTACTATTACATATTTCAGAATCTTTGGGAGTAAATGCTATATCAGAAGAGATGAAGATATAGGAAATTTTGATGCTAGGAGTGATGAAGGAATCTTTCTTGGTTATTCTACTAAGAGTAAGTCCTACCGGTGCTACAACAAGAGATTGAGGAAAGTAGTTGAAAGTGAAAATGTCAAGGTTGATGAAGACATAGCTAGACCATCTAGAACCTGTGGATATGATTTAGATGATCAGAATAATAGTTCAGTCATAGGAAAGAAAGTTCAAACTCAAAATCAAGTCCACATCATTCCACTGAATTAAGAAAATCAAGAGGAATGAACTAGTGAAAGTGCAGAAGAGAGATCATAAGAGCCAGAAGTTCAAGAACATCCTACGACTCCAAGTTATGTAAGACTAAATCATTCAAAAGATCAGATTATAGGTGATCAGAACAAAGGTGTTCAAACTAGGAGAAAAATTCTAGAAGAACATTGTCTGATTTCAAAGACTGAGCCTAATAGTGTCAATGAAGCATGCAAAGATGAACATTGGGTGGAAGAAATGAAAGAATAACTACAACAAATTGAGAATAATAATACATGGATTCTTGTTCCTAGACCTAAGGACAAAAATATAATTGGAACTAAAGGGGTCTTTAGAAACAAGCTGAATGAGCAAGGTGAAGTTGTTAGAAACTGTAGACACGTCAAATTGACATAATGCATTCAACTAGGTCATATTCATCCATTCGGAAAATAAATCAAGTTTATTTGTCAATCTCCTAAAGTCATCAGCTTAAATCAAATAAATCAAACTTATCATCAACCTTTTTAATCAAATAAATCAAACATCCATCATAATGCATATTCCATCCTTCTTGATTTAAATAAATCAAATATCTAAGTCAAAGAGGTCAAACTCATCCTAATCATCATCCTAGCTAATTAATCCTGATCTAATGCTAATCTCACCCACTTGCATTCTCTAGATTTAGCCACTTGCACATATAAATCAATTTATTGATTTATTAAATCCAAGATTTTCCATCAACATGGCATTTATGGGGAATATTCCCTCAATTTTGAATTCAAAGGCAAGTTGATTTGTCCCTCCAACATTGCATTTATTGCTCATTTTCTTGTCCCCCACTTAGCATTTACTCTCAAATTTGAATTCAAATTTTCCCTCTCATGGGCACTCTTCCCAAATCTTGCACAACCATTGGCCTATCACCACTTGAAAAGTGTCCTCTTCTCATTGGAGGATATTTAGTCCCACATTCACCATCTTGGCCAATCCCTCATCAAGAAAATCTATAAATCAAAGGCTTCTTTCTTCATCAAGGTCTCCACAAAATCTGAAAAAGCTCATGCAAGGTCACTCTCTCCATTTGAGAATTGATCTTGCCTATTTCACTCCACAATCTTAGCATTCCATCTCCAAGATCATGCAAGGTCACTCTCTTCATTTGAGAAATGATCTTGTCCCGCATTATCATTAACTTATCAATCAAGGATTGGGAAATGGTCACTAGCACATGTGACACCAATCCACTATGAGATGAAGTTGATTCATGTTGTTTGTGTGCTTATTTGGTTTTTCTTGTTGTTTTAATATCTTACTTAGCATATCTAACATGTTTCATTATCTCATAGGGATGTTGAGGATTATTTTGGTTTTAAAATACTAACCATATGTAGATTTTCACATCCACAGAAACAAAGAAAGATTGGTGTGTAAAGGATATTCTCAGATGGAAGGAATTGACTTTGAAGAAACTTTTTCCCTTGTTGCTAGGATTGAATTTGTGAGACTATTTCTTGCTTATGTTGCTTACAAAAACTACACATTTTATTAGATGGATGTCAAGTTAGCATTTCTAAATGGCGAACTAGAAGAAGAGGTGTATGTTGAGAAACCTAATGGATTTCAATTGATTGATCAAGGAGATATGGTTTGCAGGTTGAAGAAAGCATTGTATGGACTTAAGCAAGCCCCAAGAGCATGGTATGCCTGATTTGACAAGTATTTATTGAAGCTTGGATTTAATAAAGGTATTGTTGATAGTAATTTGTATTTCAAGATTGATCATGATAAAGATTTGATTGTTGAAGTATTTGTTGATGATATGATTTTTGGAGGAGATGATATTATGTGCATGAAGTTTGCTGATGAGATGCATAATGAGTTTGAGATGTCTATGATTGGTCAAATGAAATTCTTTTTGGGATTGCAAATTACACAGCTAGATAAAGGGATCTTTATGTCTCAATCCAAGTATGTGAAATAATTGCTAAAGAAGTTTGGTATGGAAGATTCCAAGCTCGTTGGTACACCTATGGTGACCAGATGCAAGTTGACACAATATGATGATTCTTCGAAATAAAATCAGACTAGATACAGATCAATGATTGGTGGATTTATTTATTTTACTCTAACTAGACCAGATATCATGAATGTTGTATGCATTGTTGCAAGATTTCAAGTTGATCCTAAGGAACCTCATGTAACTATTGTGGAAAGGATTTTTTGATGTGTTGATGGTTTATGCTTGCATGGTTGTTTATTAGATCTAAGAATAAGGTTAACAAGTTTGATAAGTTTAAATTTTTGTGACAACCAATTCACTCCACCCCCCTCTAAGTTGTTTTCCCTTGTGTTTCCAACACCCATATGTACAAAGAATCAAATAAATATATAATAACATGAAAGATGAGTCAACCAAAGGTGGTTGACACATACAAATTCTTCACCTAGTCTTCCTAGGTTGTTCTACCATCTTCCAATTCTTGTTTGGCCTCCATAAGTAACCTAATCTAGGTTTCAAGTTCCAACAAAAGTTCTCCTTGTTCTGATGAAGCAGGTACTGGATTCATCCCTTTTGCCTTGTTTGAGCTAAGAAGAGCCTTAGAAACCAATATTAATTTTGGATTGACTAGATCCCTTACTTCTCCAAACTGTAGTATGATATGTTCTTTTTGCACATGAAGTTGGAAAATTTTATTATGAACATCTTCAATTTTGCTTCTTGTAACATCGATGAGGTCAACAGCTGGGTCATATGCACTGGAAGCAGCATTAATCTATGACTCAATAAATTCCATTTCCTTCATTATGTTTTGTGTAGCTCTAAGTGACTTCATGCCATATTACCATAATTCATTCACCTCATCTACACTACTTTCAACATCTTTCAATAATTCAAAAAAAAAATTGTGTAGTAGCACATTTCTCTTTCATCTCCATCACTTTATTATCACTCAATATCTTTTCCACTTCCTTCTCAACTTCTTTCTTAAGTCCAGATGCATAAGATTTGAATGAATCAATTAAAAGCTTAAAAATTTTAATATCGGAGAGTGTGGTATCCACATGTGGTCCGGGTATGATCTCTTGGAGCACTTTGATTGCCTCATCCATTAGTTGTCTACTCTTTTTATGGGTTTCAATTATCTCCTTTATTTTGCATGAATGGAACAAGTCTCCTAGTTGTATCTTGTGAATAGAGGAGATCTTGTTCAAATCAACATTACCTTAACTCATTGGTAGTTTTTGAAACTAAGAGGACACAATAGGTCAGAAACTAGGTTGAACACTTAATAAATTTCTCAAAGAATCTCCAGAGGAGCTAAAAGATTCACCAAGAGACTTTGTAATCTCCACAGCCTTATCCTTTTTCTTCTGTAGTCTTTTTAGAGTTAGTTGTTTCATCATTTCCAACATCTCTAGATGCATCCATTTCTTTTTTTTCTTCTTCTTCTTTATTCTCTTCTTCCTTCTCTTCATTCTCTTCTTCTTCCTCACCATCATCTTCACCTTCCTCATCAACAACCTTTTCTCCATAATTAAATTTTTCTTCTTCATGCTTTACATTAACATTTTTATCATCAACACTATTAGATTTCACTTCCTTTGTAGTATTATTTGTGTTTACTAGAGGAGGGACTTCAACATTCTATATCGGAGGAGTTTCTTTTGCAATTTATTCGTCTTTATTTTATTTTACCATATCCTCCACTTCCAGAGGGGTGTTATCTATTTCAGTTTGTTCATTCATATCATTCCCATGTTGAGCATCATCAGTGTGTACTTCTTCTACATTAGGTTCAACATTCACTTCTTCTTCAGTCACCAGAAGCAGTCCTAGATTTTTAACAATCTCCTCAGCTTTATCATTGCACTCTTTTTGGATCCTTTCAAGGTCATTTTTTCCCTTACCCATAAGAGTGGTAACTCTTTGTTTTGTTCTCAACTCATTTTTATATATGGTGGCCAATGTGGCTCTATCTACTTCAATTAATGGAGCACCAACTCTATTCGAGGCTTCATCTTTGATCCGGTGGACATTTTTTAGTGGAAATGGAAGTGTCTCATTTTTCTCCAAAATCTGCACCATTAGAAAGAGCTCGGTGTCCTGGTTCCAACGCAACTTGAACGGAGCGAAAAGGAGTCTGTTTGCACGAGTTATGGCCAGTCAAACCATGGGTCAAACTGGAATCACGGGTGTCCAGGAAGCGAAAAAAATGATTGTTTCAAAAATTGACGGAAGCAGCATCAAGTCGAAGAGCTCATCGAGACGATTCCGGCAACATTCGTTTCGTCGAAATCCGACATCAGACGTGAGAGTTATCAGCGGTCAAAGTTGCGGTTGACTTGGTGGACTTAAAGGTACATGATGACGTCAGCATCCGTACATGATGACGTCAGCATCTGTGCAGATGAAAATGGACCAATCCACGGTTGACACGTGTCATCCGTACGATGACATTAGCATGGTATGGTCCAATCGCAGAGTGACACGTGGCAGTCCGTACATACAGTCAGCATTCTGCGTGGCACCGTACTCTGAGTCAGTAGACATTTGGCAGACCGTACAGTGTTGACGTGGCATCCAAGTGGCGATACAGTCACCGACAGGTGGCAGACAGTTGGCGATGACGTGTCATCAATGGCAAGTCAATGCCGGACACGTGGCAGTCAGATGTCTTCCGAGTTGGCATCAACATCAGCATCCTAGTCATTTTTTTTGGCGAATTGTTGTCCGCCACGTGGCACCCGCTCAGTTCACCACGTGGCCTGTCTTCTCCTCTGCTTCCACGCGGGTTATTTGTTAATTGTTTGTTTGTTAAAAACAAAATGAGGTGGTAGTTGGGGATTCGAACCCCATACCCCCCTCTCTCTCTGCAGCGGCCGGCGACCAGCTCGCCTACATCTCCGCACTTAACAAGATATGCTACCGGTTTGCTTTTGATATAAGTTTGTTGAAATTCGGTTTTAAAAAATGGACGGCCGGGGGTTGGAACCCCGAACCGGCCGCCTTCCAAAATTAACTGCCACCAACGCGCTAGCTAAGTCATTTAAAATGTAAGCGGCATAGATTGTTTTTGTGGTTTAGGTAGGCCGGATTCCTAACTAATAGCCTTAAAATGGCTAAGTTGTATAATTTAAATAAAACAAATAAACCAACCCCCTAAACAATGAAAGCCCGAGAAAGGCTTAAAATAAGATTTTATTAAATTTTGAGGGGGTGGTTAAGTTATAAGGGGGATTTTTATGTGTAAAAGGCAGATTTTTATGTATTTGGAGAGATAAGGTGAATATTTGCAAATCAATTGGTTAAAGGCCAAATTGAGAAAATTCTTTGTATAAAAAGGGGGCTTGAGGTGAGAGTTGGATGCAAGTTTTCTTTCAGGTGATGAAGTCCTAATGCTGAGGCGTCAAAAGAGAGGTCTTGTTGGAGAGTTTTTCAAATCATTCTTGCATATCAGAGCATCATTACGCTGCCAAATTGCTTGAAGAATGGTGGTGCTTTTGTAATCAATTTTGGAGTTAATCGGATCGGTCTCTCTATTGGAGTGGACCCGGAGATGTAGTCACATTGTGACGAACTCCGTTATCAAGCGTTGTTTGCACTTCTCTTCTCTCTCTTTCTGTCTCTCATTTCTTTTCATTATGTTATAATCACCTTGATTACGTTCTTTATTTTATTTCCTTAAGTTAATTTCATTTTAATTAACTTGAAATAAACATTGTAAAGCATTGTAAAAGTTAAGCATTTAAACTGCAATCTAGTCTAGATCCTACACAGATCAAGTTGGTATCAGAGCCTAGTTGGCTATTATTGCAGTTATTATTTTTTTGAATGCTAACGAGATCCAGGATTAAAAAGGGTGAAGGAAAACTCGAAGACTTTAATCCTGAGATCGGAAAGCATAGAACATTTCCGAAGATGTCAGTTTCTGGAATGGAGGTTCCTGAAGAAATCAGTGAGCAGGAATTTCGAAGAGCATTCCTCGAGATGAAGGCAAAGGTGGACATTCTTTTTCAGGAGAGACAAGAACGGAAGGAACGTGAAGAAGGTTCGTCGAAGCAAGAAGATCACAAAGACATGAAAGGGAAACATCATGAAGATGGTGACAAGCAACCAGATCATCCCTTTCCTTCTTCTCCTCCCTCTTCTCCTTCTCCTTCTTCTCCATCTTCTCCTCATTCTATTTCTTCTAATCCTTTCAAGAGTGGATATAAACCTAAAATCAAATTGGATGTAAAATTTGACTTGCCTAAATATTGTGGTGAACTTAATGCTGATAAATTGGATGATTGGATTCAACAAATAGAGGTCTACTGTAGAGTCCAAAACCTATTAGATGATGTTGATAGGATCCAATTAGCTACTCTTCGTTTAGGAGGTATAGCCTTAACTTGGTGGGAGAGTAGGTCTAAGGCAGAATTTTCACAGCATGGTAGAGTCAGTTTAACTTGGGCAGAATTTATTAATGCACTTAAGAAGCAGTTTTATCCCTTAGGACATATGCAGCAGTTAATGATGGATTGGCAAATGTTTAGGCAAGGGAAAGGTCAAACTGTCCAAGAGTACACCCATGAATTTAGGAAAAGGGCTATTGCTCTGAATGTTCCTTTGTACACCCAAGACACGTTGTTGAAGTACATAGGAGGTTTGCATTCCTACCTTAGGCATTCTATCCTGGTTTTGAACCCTTGTAACTTAGATGAAGTGTCTGTTCAGGCAACACACTTAGAGTCAAGGGGTAAAGGATCTTTTATTGATAATGATGTAAAGAAATCTTCTAAGAATGTAGAGACAGGGAAAGGAAAGAAGGCAGCTACAGTTAAGAAGGATGAGAAACTTTCTTGCACTCATTGTGACAAGGAAGGTCATGATGAAGAATCACTGCTGGAAGTTACATCCCGAATTGAGGCCTAAGTGGGCTCAAAGACGTAATCAGAAACAGAAGGGTAAGGATAAATCCATGAATGTTGTTATGGATCTTGGTTCAGATTCAGATGATGAGACTAAGATAACAGCGATGGGTCTAAAAGGTAAAGCCTCTATTTCTGGTGTTTCTGTTGCAAGTTGTGCTTCTTCTTCTACAGTTAATGATTTCTCTGAAGATGTAAAAAGGAATGAGCTTTTTCATTTAAGGGTTGGTGCTAAGAACAGTAAAATTGATGCACTCATAGATAGTGGATCTCAGGTTAATTTAATTTCAGAAAGTGTTGTAAATAACTTGGGATTAAAAACTACACAACTTAAGAAACCTTATCCACTAGGCTGGATTTGTGAAAATGATAAGCTGCAAGTAACAAAAAAATGCACCTTAAGGTTCACAATTACTAGTAAATTTGTGGATGAAGTACTATTTGATGTAGTTCCACTGGATATCTGTGGGATAGTGCTTGGTAGCCCTTATCTTTATGACAGAAAAGCAATCTTCTACAGGCAACAAAATAATTATCATTTGTTTAAGGATGGCATTCAGTACATAGTACATTCTCACAGGATTAAGACAATCTTTTGCAAACACAGGGCAGTTAAAGAGGGTAATTAATGCAAGTAAAGAATTAACTCTTATGTATGTCAGTACAGGTGGTTCTAAACTTGAACTTGGAGTAGCTAACCAGGATTAGATGTTGCAGGATGCACTTGCAGTACAGCATGAGAAAAGGATGCTTGAAAGCATTGATGAATCCTTGGGTAAAAATGTTCCTGTTGTAAAGGATCGAATTGTTGTTGACTTATTTTCTTTCATTTCTGCATTGATGTTCAGCTTGATGCTAGTCAATTTTTGTTGGTTAGTGGCTACGACATTGGATGTAGATGCTTATGGAAGTGACAAAGTTATGTTTATGTTCAACAACATTGTTGCAGCCTTCATTGTACTTGTGAGCCAGGTTTTCAGATGTACAGAGGATACAGGACAAGTGGGGAGGTCAATTCCTCACCTAATGTCAGAGTAAATGCCACTTTTGGAGGTCCAAAAGGTCTTTAGTGGGGAGGCCTGATCCGGTGGACATTTTTTAGTGGAAATGGAAGTGTCTCATTTTTCTCCAAAATCTGCACCATTAGAAAGAGCTCGGTGTCCTAGTTCCAACGCAACTTGAACGGAGCGAAAAGGAGTCTATTTGCATGAGTTATGGCCAGTCAAACCATGGGTCAAACTGGAATCAGGGGTGTCCAGGAAGCAAAAAAAATGATTGTTTCAAAAATTGACGGAAGCAGCATCAAGTTGAAGAGCTCGTCGAGATGATTCCGGCAACGTTCGTTTCGTCAAAATCCGACATCGGACGCGAGAGTTATCAGCGGTCAAAGTTGCGGTTGACTTGGTGGACTTAAAGGTACATGATGACGTCAACATCCGTACATGATGACATCAGCATCTATGCAGATGGAAATGGACCAATCCGCGGTTGACACGTGTCATCCGTGCGATGATGTCAGCATGGTATGGTCCAATTGCAGAGTGACACGTGGCAGTCCGTACATACAGTCAGCATTTTGGGTGGCACCGTACTCCGAGTCAGCGGACATTTGGCAGACTGTACAGTGTTGACGTGGAATCCAAGTGGCGGTACAGTCAGCAACAGGTGGCAGACAGTTGGCGATGACGTGTCATCAATGGCAAGTCAATGCCGGACACGTGGCAGTCGGATGTCTTCCGAGTTGGCATCGACATCAGCATCCTAGTCATTTTTTTTGGCGAATTGTTGTCTGCCACGTGGCACCCGCTCAGCTCACCACGTGGCCTGTCTTCTCCTCTGCTTCCACGCGGGTCATTTGTTAATTGTTTGTTTGTTAAAAACAAAATGAGGTGGTAGTTGGGGATTCGAACCCCATACCCCCCTCTCTCTCCGCAGCGGCCGGCGACCAGCTCGCCTACATCTCCGCACTTAACAAGATATGCTACCGGTTTGCTTTTGATATAAGTTTGTTGAAATTCGGTTTTAAAAAATGGACGGCCGGGGGTTGGAACCCCGAACCAGCCGCCTTCCAAAATTAACTGCCAGTCATTTAAAATGTAAGCGGCATAGATTGTTTTTGTGGTTTAGTTAGGCTGGATTCCTAACTAATAGCCTTAAAATGGCTAAGTTGTATAATTTAAATAAAACAAATAAACCAACCCCCTAAACAATGAAAGCTCGAGAAAGGCTTAAAATAAGATTTTATTAAATTTTGAGGGGGTGGTTAAGTTATAAGGGGGATTTTCATGTGTAAAAGGCAGATTTTTATGTATTTGGAGAGATAAGGTGAATATTTGCAAATCAATTGGTTAAAGGCCAAATTGAGAAAATTCTTTGTATAAAAAGGGGGCTTGAGGTGAGAGTTGGATGCAAGTTTTCTTTCAGGTGATGAAGTCCTAATGCTGAGGCGTCAAAAGAGAGGTCTTGTTGGAGAGTTTTTCAAATCATTCTTGCATATCAGAGCATCGTTACGCTGCCGAATTGCTTGAAGAATGGTGGTGCTTTTGTAATCGATTTTGGAGTTAATCGGATCGGTCTCTCTATTGGAGTGGACCCGGAGACGTAGTCACGTTGTGACGAACTCCTTATCAAGCGTTGTTTGCACTTCTCTTCTTCTCTCTCTTTCTGTCTCTCATTTCTTTTCATTATGTTATAATCACCTTGATTACGTTCTTTATGTTATTTCCTTAAGTTAATTTCATTTTAATTAACTTGAAATAAACATTGTAAAGCATTGTAAAAGTTAAGCATTTAAACTGCAATCTAGTCTAGATCCTATACAGATCAATCTTTGAGCCTTTCATGTTCCATTATAGCTTCCTCCCTTATTTTCAACATGATGTCCCATACATCATCAAGAATATCCTTCCTATTATTCTTCATGTGAAATTCAAATACAATGATATATATGTCTATTGCATCAATGATGGTAGGATTTTCTACCTCATGTTCTTCTTTGTAGAGCTCTACAATTTCCTTCAACATATCATTCTACACAATACTATTAAATAGTGCCTCTAATTTCATTGGGGGATGAGGCCTTTCCTATTGTTTCTACTTCTTGACCTTTGTCAGAGACTTCTTTTGAATTGTCTCTTTCTCCTTCTCCAAAGAAGCCTTCTTGGATTCCTTCTCTTTTTCTCTCATTTGAATCTCGAATGCCTCTTTCTCTTTCTCTATTTCTTCTCCACTCTATGTATCTACTATGAAAAATTCTCTATATTTTTGTGCTAGCCCCACCTTGCGAAGCTTCTTTCCTTCCTCTCTAGACCAACTGTGGTAATTCTTCTTCTAGTTCCTCTTCTTCATCAACAACATTCATGTCTATAATCTTCTCCCTTGTATCCTTTTTCTTGACTCTTCTTCTTGTAGGGGCAGCAGTGGTTGTTGTGGTGGTGTTCTTCTTCTTTTCTACCTAGTGGCATGCGCTACCAGAGGGGATTTCTCCCTAACTAGAGGACTAATAGTAGGTTTTATTTTCTCTCCAATAGATGGTAAATCCTGGGAGGAATTTTGTGTAGAGGGGGAAGTGGTAGATATTCTCCTTGATCTTCTAGTAATCCTTGATGCTTCATCTGCACTCTTTCCTGCTCTAACTCTTTCTATTGTACACTCCACCTTTTCTTTTGATAGACCCAACTCTTGTGCATATACATCAACCATATTATCAACATTTTATTCATCATAGGTTCCTTCTGCTTCAAATGTTCTTCCATGGAGTTTTCTTCATATGTTTCAAATATTGGTTTATTTGCATCCTTTGACTCTTGAGTCGAACATCTGCACAACCAATAAGTTATTCCTCTATTACCTAACTCAGGAACCTAAACATTCCTTGGTTCCACTACCTCCATAATACAATTTCTATATATACAAGAAATGTGATCTCATCTTTGTTTTTCTCAACAATATTCCTTGGAATCCTTTGCCTCTCATGCATTCTTTTTTGGAAAACAACAAAGAATGAAGCAAGTGCTTCATCTTGTGTTGTAACATCTCCAAGACTCCTCATCTGGTTTGCAATTTGTAATACAATAGGTCTTCCACTTGCCCAATTTACCTTTCCAAATACTGGAATCTCCTTTAAAAAGTAGAAAAGTAGACTCATGACAAGAGTGCCATACTTGAATACATTCTTCTCTTTTTTCAGCCTCAAATTCTCCATTGGTTGTTGCCTAAGAAACTCATAGAGGTCAAATTCAACACCATTCACTACCATCTCATGTTCCACATTAATTGTAGTGGTAGAAATAGAATTATCCTTGTTTGTGAAGTAAACTTTGTATTTAATAACCATGGTGGCGCATCTGACAGCAGGGTTTCTGATGGGATTCACTATCAAAGCCCTTTTGTCATATGTAGCTCAAGTCTTCTCCATTACTACTTCATTCTTGATGTATTTTAATACAAGAACCTATTGGCAAAACAAGGACAGACAATTGAGAGAGGGGGTGAATCATTTGTCACAGAATATTAAAACTTTTCAAACCTTACTTTACTTAATCTTAGATTTGATGAATGAATAGTAAACCATGAACAATCAACACATCAGAAACACAGAGAACACCAAGATTTTTTACGTGGAAACCTTGTTAGGGGAAAAACCATGGTGGATGTTTAGTCCACAATATTATACCCTGTTAAACAAGAAAATAATGGGAATGCACTTGCATTCAGGCACACTTCCTAGAGCTCACTGCTCAAATACAAGAGGGATCACTACCCAACAATACAACAATATGGATTAGATCCACAAACTATGAACTAAAAGAATAGCTTCTACACAAGCCTGCTTACAATTCCAATTAAGCACAAAAAAACCACCTTCACTTCTTCTCACTTTTCTCTGCAATCGAATAATAGGAACACTATTTTCACATCTGCACTTTCTCTGGAATACATTCATTCTAATGCACACACTAACTTTGCTCAAAAAATCACTCTTATTTATCCACAACATGAGATTTCACCAACTTAGTCGGCTAGAAAAAATATAAAATATATTTTCAAAGTCGGCCAAATCACAAATAGATTTGCAATGCGAATCCACCAAGGTCAGACACAACATAGTGGAGACCCAAATTAACAACTCCAACACAAAAATATTTCAATTAATTCCACCTCGAATATCCATAACACACTACTACCATCATGTAGGCCAAGAACATGAAAAACCGAACATATAGAGAAAAATCTTCGACCATGAACACACGAATCAATGTCGATGTACCACAAAGATAGAGCATGATCTAGAAGCATCCAAAAACAACAAGAACTAATAAAGAAACATCCGCAGCACCAGAAACATACAAACTCCATTTAGGAACACTAACAAAACACATTGAAATACTGTCAGAACACAATTGTTCACTACACGATTAGATCTTCATGCAAACCTCTGAAACTTCTGGTGGATGAACTAGATATACTCAGTAGAAAACCCTTTAATCCACACCAATTGATCTTCAACATACAGAACAAGACACCTTCATGACCATCACAGTTCCACAGAGAACTTGGAACACTCTTTTAAACAATTTTCCCAATATCCTCGACATATACAGCTTCTGATACACCAAATGCTAATAGTGTTGACATCAATGACAACCACATATCAGCAAAACAACCACAACAACCAACAGAACCGGTCTAGAGGAGCATAGTCCAGTGAATTTTCTTATTACTTCCTTTGTTATCATATGGGGCATGTTGGTCTAGACAAACTGATCATGAATCTTACTCAAGGCCATTCTAATCCATTTTTCATCACATTAGAAAAGTGGGAACCATTGCCATACATCCAACTTTTTCTCAACTAAGTTTTTTATTCCAACTTCAGGTTGAAGTTATCATCTGTTAATTCATTCACCCATACATCTAATTTGGAGGGAGAATGCTCTTCCATCTTAGCATGAATATAATCCCTAACATCCCCAATCGGTAAAACCCCATATGGTATGTGCGAGAGTATAGATAATGGATCATTTTCTATGGCTCTAGCCAAATATCTCTTGAACTTAGGTTCAGGTTTCTTTGAAACTTAAACAACCTTTAGAGCCATTGCAAAAATTATTCAAACTAATATTTCAGAAAACTAGGGCATACAAGATTTGATAAATACCTTTTTGCTTCACTTCGCAGATCTAGAATTTCAATGCACTGAACTTTGAATCACCTTTTGCACATCAAATTCGCTTCTCACTGCTTTGCTTCTCTTCAAGTGCTTTGTGTAATGAATTTTCATTGGAAAATTTTCTGGTAACCCTTTCATCTACCAAAATTTTGCAATAAATGCTTCAAGTGGTTAAGCTCACAACACATTTTTTGTATACATAGACAACTTCTTAACCTTCACAAATCTCTTCATTGACATATTTTCTTCTGTAACTTTCACCAATAGATCTAGCATGTTTGTCTTCATCACATATCTTTGTGTTGTAGCTTCAACCCCACTTTTCTGGTGGGGGACAAAAGATATTCATTAATGCTCCCCCTAAGCCATAGCTCTTGGCTAAGTTTCTAGAGGAAACATCTGCACCAAAGGGTGGTACAGATTTTCCCTTGTCATCTATCTCTTCCTTCTTACTCCAAATCTTTTCCATTTCCTTATTTATCTCATTCAAATCATTTTTTTTATTGGCTCATTCCTCTTTACTGGATTATCCTTCCTTGTGTTTCTACTTCTGCAAAACTTAGCAATATGTCTAGGTCTATTGCAATTGTGACATACAACATTCTTTTGAACAATATTCCTTCCATTCATTTTAGATCTACATTGATTAGCTTTGTGTCCAAATCCATAGCATGTATAATAGTAACCACTAAAAGGTTGAATCATTCTACCATTGTTATATGCATTCATCAATTGAATTCTGAAAACGCTTATTTTATGTACTAATTTCTCATATGTAAAGCATTGACCAATAAAGGATGGAACATTCTGATTCACTTTTTTTTGCATTCCATTGCTCTATGTCCAAATTTATTGCAAGAATATTAAAAACCATTGAAATATGGGTACCTTTGAGCATTTGGTTATTTGAACAAAGGTCTTCTAGAATTATTTATTTGATTTTGGATCTTTCCATTGTTCTTCTTATCTTCAATCTTCTCTGGTTCATTGATCTTATTTTCTACATTAGGTGTTTGATCTGCTTTTGATCTTTCACCTTTTTCAAATCCTAAACCATCTTTGTTTTTAGATGCTTTATGTCTTGCAATCAACTCATCAAGCATTGTAGAAATTTTCTTGAATTTATCTTCATGACTTCTTGCTTCCTCTAGAATTGATCTTAGATTTACCACTTCTTGTTCAAGCCTCATGCATTTATCATATTTTCTTTTCACTATTGTATTCTAAATTTCCTCAACTCTTTTCTTTCTTCAACTAGCACTTTCAAACAAGTGATGAATTCATTTTCTTGTTTCAACTTCTCACTAACTTCCTTACGCCTTTGAATTTCTTGATTTTCTCTCTCAATGTTTTTATGCATTCATTTGCTTCTTTAACATTTTCCTTCAGATCTCTATTTTCACCTTCAACTTTTTCAAGATATTCAAGAGAAACTTTGAGTTCTCCATATTTCTCAAGCATAAAATTTTATTCTATGTATCTAATAGCAGAAATCTCTTCCATAGGAATGGGGAACTTCCTATTAGCCATGTGTTCAATCTCAAAGATCCTTCCAAATCGGTTAATCTCCTTCCAATGAAATAGGCTCTAATACCAATTGTTGCATAGATAGTTGTCATTGCACCAAAAGATTGACCTATTAATGTCTGATACAACCATCAAAGTTAATGAATCTGCATGAGGTGGTTAAGCCATGTCACAAATCCAAGTGTTGTGCAACACAACACAAGGAGACCAAGGGCACACACCTTACAACACCATTATCCATTATCCAAACAAAATATACTCACATGGGCTAGTAAAAATTTGATGTCCACTAGGTAAGCCCCAAAAAGTGGCTAATGTGAAAGTCATTCCAGGTCTATAGGCTCCTATTATACTAACCATACTAAAGTTATACCTCCTGATAACTTTGATAAGGCACCACAAAACTGGTCACAAGGCTAGAAAGTTGTGTTATGCTAGGCACTCATGAAAAAAGATCCATTGGAAAGCAAGTTGTGTTATGGTTGGTGGCCTTGAAAATAATAAAGGCTCCACTAGAAAGCAAGTTGTGTTATGTTTGGTAGCCTTGATACATGTAATAGGATATTCAAAGGGGTTTTTCTTAGTTCATGAAAGGCCTCACATTAGGGAACATTGTGCTTAATGTCTCCAAGAGGACTAGTCGAGGATAAAAGATTCAAAACTTAGGGAATACAATATGTAGCATTACCACTAAGAGGAATGTCATATGACAAGAAAGGTCACACTCTTGAAGGACATCAAACCCAATAACACCACCAAGAATACACATCACATGAAGTAAGAAGACCACACTTTGAAGCAAATAATGAGTAGGGACGCATATGCCCCCACTTTAAAGAAATTGTTAAACACCATACTGTGAGCAATTACTTTAAAGTAGAACACAATAAATGCTAATACATGAGAGCTTTGTTTGGAAAGCCCTATGTAAAACATATTTTTTTGAGGTAGAGATACGTCATGGAAAGGAGGGTTGCCCCCCATGTACAATCCTAAGATAACACATAAAGGGTCCATGGATTTGGGGTCGGTGTTTTTGGTTGGTGCAATAATATAATTGAGCTTATAACCATAATCATTCCCTAAATAACTCATGGAACAACAAACACAAAGGAATAATGACACATATAGAGAGAGAAAACAAAGAGAAGCTTTTGGGTCAACATGGAAGAGACTTGAATGTCTTTACACCTTGTGTCATCCCCAAAAGGAAAACGCAACACAAAAGATAAAGGCTAAAATAGATAGAAGAATGGAGACACAAATAAAAGAATGTCATGATAGATTTTCTTCCTTTGTATCTTTGCACCAACAGAGTAACAAGGGTATTCCAAAGTAGGCTCACAAACATATAAAGACACACCAAGAAGCATTGTATAGGGGATCACATTACACAAATGCAATCACAAAGAACACAAAGAGTAGACTAATATGGCACATGCAAGTTAACCTATAGCAGGTCATTTGCATCCTAATCTTGTTCGTCATATGCAAAAGGTGGATAACTATCCAAAGGAATAATGAAAAGTGTTGTACTAGGAGCATCACTAGGTTCAACACGTGGTGATTCATTCTTTATAGGATGACCATCATGGTTGTTATCATCTAAGATCATGGAAGAGGAAAAAAATAAATTCAGCTCATTATACACTTCCTCATCAATGTTAGCAATCTCATCATCATCAAAGTTAATTATAACAGAAGGGCTAATGACAATGTCCATAGAAGTTTCATGTTTTTTTTATTGTAGCGAAGGTGGAGAATCATCATTCTTTGTTTTAATTGGTGTTTGATCTTGATTTTATATTTTATTATCTTCTTTTAATCTACAAGCAATAGCATGATGTCTACGCCTATGCTTTTTAGAATTTTATTTCACTTTATATGATTTTCAAGTTGTGATTGTGTAGGAGTGTGTTTATCAACCATTAGTTTCTTTTATTCTCATATGGAAGGAACAAAAGGAATCATGGAAGGTTGTTCAACCACTTTCTCTTTGGATTTATAAACTTTTTTGATCTTAGGAGGGATAATAGGACTTATTTGGTTATCTCTTGGTATTTTATAGGAAATAGGTGAAGGATTTGTCATGGGTTGGTCTTGGTTACTTGGAATGGCTTTCGGTTCAATCATGGCTTCATCAATGATAGGAGGCTCAATCATGGGTTGAGGCATGTTGCTAAGGAATAATTATGCTATGTGTTTTGCCTTAAATTTTTGATAAAATTTGAAAAATAAATTCTCACGAGGTTTAATAGGTTCCATAGGTTTGGGACAAGAGAAATCCAATGAGAAATTCCCACAGGAAGACATAGGATTAAAGCCACTATGGTGCATAGCAAAGATATAATTTCCAAATGGAAACATTAAGCATTTATGCATTTTGACAGGATGACATCTATGGAGCATATCCATGGGTAACCAAGCTTCACATGGAATTGGTCTGACTACAAGATGATGGAGAATGGGATGTTCAATTGTTTCGTTCCCACTTTTAAAGGAAGAGTGATCGAACCTATCATAGGGAAAGAAAAACCATTATTTGTTTTGATCCATGCTTTTAATTTCATAAGAATCTTGATAAACTTCATTCACAAACAATAATTCCTCAATGATCCCGTTCTCTACACACATGGGATCAATTAATATCCCATTATTAGGCCTGTCATTGATTCTTATGTTGATGTAAGGAGGGCCATCAGGTGCTCATTTAATTATGTCATTTTCTGACAAAGAAATGTCAAGGGGAATTTTGGTTTGGACCTTACAAGGTTGCACATCAATGAAGTCAACCATACATTCTAAGTTAGCTCATTTTCATTCATATTGTCATTATTTGTATCTTCTAGTTTTTCAACATTCATCACATCATTCTTGGCATCACTAGCTTTCACAAAAGAGATATTATGATTTGGCATTGGGTTGGTAAAGATTTGTAAATTTTTGTTGGGTGGGGAAACAAAATTATTTCCTTGATCATTAACACCACCAATCTGGATGTGACTAGAATCAATGAGTTCTTGCACAATATGTTTAAGATGCTTGCATTATTTTGTATCATGTCCATTTTTTCGATGATAATGGTAAAAGGTATTTGAGTTAGTTTGGAGGTAAGGGCTTAGCGGTATCAATGACTAGATAACATGAGGTTAGGTAACTAAGTTCTTACTTATAAGATGCAACATTATGGAGTGAAGGGTATCGAGTAAAGGGGTAAATTATCTAGTCCTTTCCCTAAATGGATATTGATTTGTCATTTTTATGGTATCCATTTGGGTGTTAACATGCTAACTTGTTTGTGTTGTATTTCACTGTAGAAATCGCTTATTTTGTTTCTTAAAAGGTTAGAAATTGTTGTGGCATGAATTCATATTTCTTAGGATTCTTAGAAGAATGTTTTACTTCATGATGATTAACCAAATTCTTATAGTCACAAAGTTCCATGCACAAGTGTGTAAAGGAGGGAAATTTCATCATCCGAAGTTTATCTTGAATATTGGTTCATAAATTCTCAAGGAACATTCTTTGAAGATTGGCATCAGGAATATTAATGTTCATTTGTGAATAAAGCAATTGGTATCATGCTATGAATTCAATGACCTTTTCATCTTTTTTTTGTTTACATTTCATTAAATCAGTTAAGGTCATCTTGGGGCCCATGTGCAGTTGGAAATACTTAAGAAAGACATCAAAAAGTTCATTGAATGAACGAATTGAGTTATTCAGTAAATAACAAAACCACTCCAATGCAGTGACTTTCAAGGATCTAGGGAAAATTTTAGACAAGAACTTTCCCCAAAAAATGAAGTCACTACATAAGGATGTATATGTTGATGCATGGTTACTAGGGTCTTCTTAGCCACCATATTTCTCAAATATAGGAATCTCTATGCATTGTGGCATTTATGCTCTAAATATCTCCAAGGATAAAGGGTTTTGTTTGAGATATTGTGAAGGTTATCCATTTTGATTTTGGTTCAATGTGACAATTTATTGTTGGAGGGATGAAATTTTTTGTAAGATTTGGTTAAGGGCGGGATCATTGGTTGTGTTGTGATATGGAGGTGAATAAGGTGGAGGTGTATATGTATTTAGAGGACAATGAATTGCAAGCTTGTGAGGGTAGATGGATTAGGAGATATGAGATTTGAATGCACAAAGCTAAAGGGATTCCCAGTGGAAATAACTAAGGTGGTATTGACATTGGTAGTGGGTTGTTTTGTTGTTGTAATAGTTAGATTAGTGTATGTAGGAAGAGAGTTCATAGTTGTGGAAGGATGAATTACATTTCTACCTTGAATTTGAGTGTACCCCAAAGTTTGAGAACAACTACCTGTTGTAGGAACATGTTTATCATTGATATGAGCTAGGCTACACATTTTCCTCATTAAATCTATGACAGGAATTACAGTACCAGCAATGTATTCATAACTCACAAAGTCTTGCAATTTGTGTAAGTCTTCATCCATTTATTTTATCTCTTCTTGAGGAACATTAACAACCATTGTTTCAACATCATTCACATTGTTTGTGGGTAGGGTGGGCATGGGAAATGATGTATCAAAGTTATGGTCCATAATGGGTTGACTAGTATCAACACTATGAGTGAAAGAGTTGGAAAACTAAAGATACATGGCAGATGTAGTAGTGTGGGATGGAATGAGTCTCAAAATACATATCATTGCATTATTGGTAATAGGACACCAAGTTGTAAAGCTCATACTATTGGAAACACAAGGGCAGGAAACTGAGATGGGGGGTGAATTAGTTGTCACATAATTTCAAACTTATTCAACTTATTAACCTTATTCTTAGATATGATCAATAACCATGAAAGCATAAATCAACAACACATCAGAAGCACACATAACACCAATATTTTTATGTGGAAACCCTGTTAGGGGAAAAACCATGGTGGAGGTCAGTCCACAAGACTATACCCTATTAAAATTACAAAGAAATATGAATGGGGAATGCACATGCATTCAGGCGCACTTCCTAGAGCTCACTGCTCAAATACAGAAGGCTTACTCCCAAAGGAAGACACACTTTCTTACAAAATATTGAATTCCATCCACAATATTTGAACTGAGAAAAATAGCATCTTCTAATGCCTGATTACAGTTCTGGTTAAACACATGAACACTTCTTCACACTCTGCTCACTCTGCTTCACACTGCTTCTACCTTTGAAAGATCTGAACATTATTCACACACAAGACTTACACACTTCGCATACTCATGCCTTCAAATGATAAAACAATCACTCTTATATATCTGCAACAAGAAATTACATCGCTACATGTCAGCCTCAAGAAAATAATAAAATGAATGCAAACTGTCGGCCCAAAACAATAAATATTATTAATGCGAATAAACCAGGGTTGGCCACAACATAGTGAAGACCCAAAATAAAATTCTCAAACATGAACCACCTTCAAAAATTACTACTCAAAGATCCACAACATGCTACAACACCCTATCATCCAAGAACATGAAAAACATGAAAATGCAAGAGAAAATCTTGAATCACGAGCACAACGATCAATGCAGATGTACAACACAGATAGAGCATGATCTAGAAACATCCAAAAACATAATGAATCACCAAAGAAGCATTTGCAACAACTAAACTTTCTAAAATCACATAATATTCATTCAGGAACACCAACTGAAGCAACAGAAAAACTATCAGAATACAAATCTTCATGCGGATCTTTGAAACTCAACATGGATAAACTAGATATACTAGACAAGAAACTATTTAATCCACAACCACTGATCATCAATGTACTAAACTCACTGACAGACTGAACTTCACTTCACCATTGACAACCTGTAACTTATTTCATTACAATTTTCTCAATATCCTCGACATATACAGCCTCTAAGACATTAATGCCAATAGTGTTGACATCAATGACAACCACAACATCCAACACATAAAAGTTTCACCAAACCTTAGTGCACCCAAAATAGAGAATAGGCACTAAAAAAATGCACTCAAACACACTAGAATAAGAAGTGTGGTGTAAGTATGTAAAAAGAGAGAAATTTTCAAATTTAAAACAAGATAATTTACAGATTATGCTATCTAAAAACTTGAAAATGATATCTTTTAATGCCAATATTTATTTTCAAACAATGCACTCAATTTGACCAATTGAACTTAATGCAAGCAATGATATATTTTCTTTATTTTTCAAATTGAAACCCAAAAGTAATAGAAAATTAGAATGAAGAAAACAAAGACAAATCACTACCCAGAATATTGAAATAACACTAGTACAAGGACTTATTTTCCCTAGGGTGAATGGGTCCTAGGGCAAGGGTTGCAAAAATTTAAATCTGATTCTAAGGTTCAGTGTTAAGGTTTTCTATTTCTAATTGCAAATTGTGGTTTCAGTGATAGAATTTTCTAGATTTTGTTGTATAAATGCAAGTGAAATGAATGACAAATGATGAACAATGTGACACTTTTTGAAATGTAATTTTGACTCAATTTTTGAATGTGAATGACTAAGATTATACTAATGTGCAAGTACTATGCAAAATCAATGTAATATGCATGCAATTTTTGGAATTTTTCATATTTTAAAGAATGTAAAATGCAAACTTAAAACCCTAAATGGGATGAAAAATAATGAATTTTTAACAAACCTAAATGAAATTCAAACTAAAACAATCCAATGCAAACTAATGCAAATCCTAGATCTATGGTTTGAATGGACTCCAATTTCAAAATTTTAGATGTACAAAGTCAGGTTCACCAAAATAAAACATAGGAAAATGGGTGAGGTAGGTTTTGAATGGGGTTATGAACCTATTTTCCTTATTTTATTAGGAAAAAGAGATCCCTTAGGGCAAGATTTACTTTCAACCCTTAGGTGAGTCAACCTTAATGGAGATCTTGATTTTTTTTCATAAAATAAGCTTGAAATGCACTTTTGGGAGATAAATGAAAAATAACAAATGAGTGCAATTATGTAATGTAAAACATAAACATCAATTGAAAACCTTAATCTAACAGAATTAGGAAAGTTCTAGCAAATATGAGAAAGATGTGATTTTTTGTACCTATCACCAAAAGCTCCTGCTGAGAGTCCTCCTAGGACATATTTTCCCTAGGGAAAATGGGTCTTACTACAAGGATCCAAGATCTTCTTTTGCAGTCCTCTTCTTGGAGGTCTGCCCTCTCGATTCCTTTGGATTTCATAGTTAGAAATTCAAAATTAAATTAAGTAGGTGAGTTTTCATATCTTGACAACAATGTTGACAACTTTGACAACTTTTCAAAATTACACTTTTGATCAATCTTCTATCCTTCTTCAACCTAATATCCACAAACACAAAAGGAGGAAAAAAAATGTTTTTTTTTGGTGAATGGGAGTTTTCCTTGACCAAACCCCATTTTGGTAATTAAACCTTCAAATGAAATGAAACATGAATGAAAGGAATGATGAATGAACACTTCTATGTTGCAACTCAACAAACCCTTGAATGGAGATCCTTGAAGGACTAAAATCTAACACATCTTTCCAAGGTCTTGATCTTGCATATAATTGTTTGATTGAATGTTGATCTTGATGCTTGAATGCTTGAAACCTACACCACAATATTAGCTCCAAAAACATGCATGAATGAAGATAACTTTGACATGATGCTTGATATTTTGAATGTTGTAATAAATAACTAATAAATCTTCTCTTGAACACCTTTGACAATAATCTTTGCTCATGTGAATACTTGCATAAAGATGTTAGGATTTGAATTGGTAAAAATGCCTTCTATTTATAGGTAATGTTCTAATTTCCCGAAAATTAAACATCAAAGGCCAACAATTGTAAATTGAATTTGAAACATAAAAATACTACTAAAAACATATTAAAAATTAAGGTCCTAAACTTAAGGGGAACCCATTCACCCTTTGGAAAATGGGTCCTAGGCCCCAAACCTAGGACACACTAGTTTCAAGGAAATTTAATTGATGTTTGCAATTGTTTACTACAAGTTCCCTTTCAGAAAATAGATTAATTAGGCTTATAAATGCATAATTGGGTCAATTAGAGGCTTAATTAAATCAAAATTACTAAGGGACCCAAACATAGAGTGAAACTGTAAAGGAGTAAATTTTCTGACACTACATATTTTATTTAATAATAATAGACATGCATTCATAAAAAAAAAGGTAATTGTAATATTTATATATTTAGTCAATGATTGAAAAAGAAATGGTTTTTTAAAGCTATTCAATATTATGTGTAATATATTTTTATTTGAGTGGTTTAAGGTTCTATTCTCCATTAAAATATGTGTCTATCATTTAATCCCATGGTTTAGTGAGATTATGTTATTATATGATTCATGGAATTTTTACTTATGTAATGTGAAGTGCATGTGTGTGTGTCTTCTTTACTTGAAACATCCAAGTAATTAGGCAACTAGTTCACTTATAGCCATTAATTTTCTTCCTCTTAAGCTATGAATAGTGGAGCGGTTTTTATTCTAGGTGCTACAAATAAGTAATTTCCAAATATGTAATTTATTCTAATACCCAGATGATAAAAAGTAGTTTTTAATAGGCATGTATAAAAACAACTTTTTAAGTCCCTTTTTTAGGACCATACCATGAACATGTAGGAACACCATCATTTGACCTAAATAAAATTATTTTTCTAATTCCTTTTGGGGAAAGATGTGTATTAAATTGAATATTGATGAGGATATTTTTTTATAATTTTTTCCTAAATATTTTTTCTATTTATTTAATTTTTATTGGCCCTAATTGTTTTTTTTTTTAAATCCTTGTGTACAGACACCATAACTTGACCTAAACTTATCATTTTCAAAATTTTATTTTCTTCATTGTGTAAAGAATTGTTTTGATTAGATTAAGACTGCAAGGACTAGTACCCATTAAAAAACAACTATTAAGGAAAACGATGGGCTCACAAGAAGTGAGGTGCCTAACAAATAAAAGAAAAAAATTAAAACTTAAATAGTCTGACCAAAAAAAAGAAATAGAGTCAACACACAAACGAAAGACCATCACAGGACCATAAAACACCTACATATCTCCCAACAACTTGAGACCACTAATAGCCTTCCACTCCTAAGCCAGGAAATGGAGCTTCTCCTCAAAAGATAGGGGGCCTTTCTGAATAGCCTGAGTGTCCACTGTGGCATTCAGAGCTGAGTTGTCCACCACCTTACCTTTCTTGTGTGTGTGACTATCATAACGACCTTCCTTAGCCACCTGTTTTCCATGGCTTTTCCTTATCTCTTGTTGAAAGATCTGAATTGTGAGAGTGATGTTCTTCATGGTCTCCTTATTGTAATCAGTAATAACTTGGAGCCACTGCATGGTTTTTTCTTGGTTCTTGTGGATAGCATCAATCTCCATTTGTAAATTATTTTTATCCTCCTCCATACCACTGATAGCTCTCTTCTCTTTCAGTTCCTTTCCTATTTGGCCCAGTTCTCAAATGACTTAGCCAAGGAGGCTATAATATCCCAATAGCCACTGTCCTCCACCTCCCCCAGCCACAGGACCTGCTACAACAACACCTTGTTCTCCTAAATATGGATTCTCTCTAAATTGGAAATGACAAGTTGACCCAAGAGCCACTTGAGGATGTTGTTTTACACATTCACTATCTCCAAAATTTTATTGATTTAATTGTGAATGGGGTCATCAGAGGAACAAGTGTCAAAACACACCCATGGTTCAACATGGGTCCCCTCCAAATTGATGCATAAATTAGGGGAATTTTGAAGGCTATGGTTAATGATAGGGGGTATTAGGGACATCAAAAACCTCTGTGTGAATAGGGGAGTGCATGGGGAAATTGGTAGGGATGGTATTCCATGACTCGTCATCTAAATTATTTGAATTATCGGATCCAAAAGTAGAAATAGGAGTAGGCTTCAATAGGGGAACACATTTAATGGGGTCGGGAGGGGTTTCCTTAATAGAAGGGATTTTACCATGGGTACAGGTAATATGATGAGTAGTGGGTGGGGTTTCATCCGGGGTAATGGAGGGATTGGGGTCCGTAGGAGGTTTGGTGAGGTCACGAATGACCAAGCTGTTATTTTTAATAGTAGCAAGGGAGGGTAACAAAACAGCCTAGTAATGATAGAAACAAAAGATAAGACCCTGGTGGATAGGTAAATTATTTCTTTGACCTTGGATGGTTTTGACAGATTATTCAAGAGAGGACAAAATCCAAAAGGCAAAGTTCATCTTTAAATTGTAACGAAGATGGTTAAGCATTAGAAATAAATGATCATGAAAGCGATAGAATCATTAATTAAGCATTACATACCTCATCAGGACATTCACAACCTTTCTCCAAATGTTGGGGAGGTTATCCCTATGAACAAGGGAAATGGAGTCACAACTTCCCTTATCCACACCTAAAGGGGAATGAAGGAAGATGGATCTGATTTGGCAAAGTTCACACTCAAGAAAAAATCCTTGAGATTCAATGCAAGAGAGATCAAAATTTTTCAAAGGATATTGTTCTTAAGGTGGAAAATTGATAAACAAGGTTAACTAATAATGCAAAACTTGGAAAATGTAAAAATGTTTGAAAACACATTGTGATATGCAAAATGACCTAGATATGCAACCAAACTGTAACAGAAATTAATGAGACTGAAGAGGTGCACCTAAAAATTTGTAGAGGCTGGGATGAAGACTAGAAATGTTGTTGATTCTAGAATTTTGACCTATTGGGACTCATACGCCATTCTGGGTGACTTGGTCTCAGGTCTGGAAAATTGTGTCGGGGCCTATTTCAGCCAAATGGATCTTTGAATCTATAGAAATCTCTAAAAAATATGTACAGTGGGACTCATATGCCACTAATGTCATATGAGTTCACTTTGTCTTTTCTAAAAATTTGAAAGTGGAAACAGAAGCTCTCAATCTGCTCTTTTTGTTCCTCTAGGTGTTCGGCTCCAAAACCTTGATTTTCGATAGTGTAAGTGACTTTTTGTGAATATTGAATTTGAAAATAAGGAGATGACTTCAATAAGTTTTCAAATTATTCTTCAATGGTCTCCAAGCCTTCAAACTACTTAGATCTGCAACTACACAAAGAAGGAGAGAGAAATATTGGATGTTAGGGAATAGGGGTTTTCCTTGGTCAAACCCCTTTTAGGTAATTAAACCAAATGAAGAAATAAGATCAAGCATGAACATGAAATGAAGGAATTAGAAACTTTCCATGATGATAGATCTTGAATTTTTGTAGCAATAGATGAAGAATCTTTCCTTGAATGCCTTAATAAGCTATCTCGATGACTTAAAATGCTAAAACCCTAGCTTGCTTGACTTGAGAGAGATGATGGATCTGAATGAATTATGAATTAGGGTTTAAAAGCTTATTTATATATGAAATCCACCTAAAATTCCCATTAATTTGATCCCCAAGGCCGACATGGAGGAAAATTAAACTTAATTTTTCCCGCTCAAACCTTGAAAATGGCCCAAATGGGACTACGTCACCAACCTAGGTGAATTAGTCCAACCTGGATGGGAATCATTCACTCAAAGTGGAAAATGGGTCCCACAGGGGCTCTTTTTCTAGCTGGGATGTAAAGGAGTGAAGAAATCAAGTTTATATGATGATTTAGTCGGGTTTTTGATCAAATTATGCCTCAGGATGCATAATATGGGGTCATAGGGGCCTATTAATGATGATGTAAAGGGAAACTAGGGCTAGGGACACAAATTTAAATGTGAAAGTGTGATTAAAAACACTTTACAACATTAAAATGAGGTCCACATAGCCTAGAAAGGCACAACATCCAATGTGAATGTGTAAGACACATTACAACACTAGATTAAAACCAA
Organism: Sequoia sempervirens; assembly: GCA_007258455.2. Classification (NCBI taxonomy): domain Eukaryota; kingdom Viridiplantae; phylum Streptophyta; class Pinopsida; order Cupressales; family Cupressaceae; genus Sequoia; species Sequoia sempervirens. The sequence goes on from VDFB02376660.1 coordinate 164,655, forward strand.
GTTTAATTTACAAGCCTTCTAGATTAATGTGAGAATGCAATTTACAATATTGAATTAACGGAAAGATAGGTCCATTAGGCTTAAATGCTTAATAAAAGTCTAGAAATGTGTGAAAGCAATTTACAACACTTTACAAAAACTTTACAAGACATCGAAATGCATTTTATTCAATTTGCAAGGGCCCAAGAGCTAATCTGGATGTATAAATCACCTCACAACACTAGACCAAGGTGAAATTATGTCCAATTTATCATTAATTATTCCCAAATCAAGCATGGAAAAAGGCATACTTTTTTTGTGTCCACATTTAGCCCCCACTTTAGTGAGAGGAAGAACTTGCTTCAAACTCACACTAAAGTAGACATTCGATAAGAGTCCAATCATGCCAATGTGGATGGTCTAAGATAACAAAGATGAAGGAGGCAGTCAATCCCCCAAGATCCAAGATCCTAAGTCAAACCAACATAAGCACAAAAGGAGACACACAAGGTGAATAATATGCAGTAAAACAAGATACATGATCATGCAATGGAAATAACTATAAGGAAGAGAAGTACAAATGAGCAAAATGAAAAGGTGGATCAAGCTTAGACCATTTTTTCAACATGATGTGGATCAGATCTAGGTTGTTTTTCCAAAAAATGCATACTCACTCTGAGGTGACAAAACTCTTGGTTGCCCGTCAGGTGAGAAGTCCTAAAAGGTGAGAAACATACACTCATGGATGGTATGCACTCACACACACAGAGGTGGCTATGGGGAAATTCATGCCTCGAAATGGGCTTCCCACTCAACCATACCAGAGTTATACCTCCTGATAACTTTAATAAGGTGCCACAATGAAAATTCTTTTGTAAATGCTTTTTAATTTCATGAAAAAAATTTGTTAAAGGGGATTTTAATCTGTTCATGTAAGGTCTTCTTCTTAGGGAGCATTGTGCCTAATGTCTCCAAGAGAGGAAAATTCAAGGTGTCAGATCATTTCCCATGGGATGCCTTGTTTGCATCACACCATGTTAGTAGATCATACACTCTTAGACAACATCAAACCCAATGACACCACCAAGAAGAGGACACATCACAAGAAAAAAGAAAAATCACACCATGAAATTTTTTCCAAAAGATGTCATCTATGTATTCCCCAATTTAAAGTAGTTGCTACACCAATACTATGAGCAATTTCTTTAAAGTAGCAAATGGTAAATGAAAGAAGACATGAGAGCCAAGATGGAAATCCCTATGCCAAGTCATATGTTTCTTAATTGAGCTACATCATGAATAAGTACGTCACATGCGATTCAATCTTAAGAAATGTCATACACATCCCAAGCTTGATCTTATATGTTCATGAAAGGTTAACAACTAGTCAAAAGAGACAATGACAAGTGGAATATTGAGGATAAGGCTATCTAACCCTTTTCCCCCACTTAGTGCAGGACAAGGATGAGTCGAATAGGATAAAAGTAAGTATCAGGTAAAGGAATTAGGTGCTTCAACACAAGGAAGAGCACCAGACTCCTTGAGATGTTGAATTTTGTTGTGTAAAGACTTAGATGAAAGTGGAGAGAAGGGAGATAACCCTAGACCTTTCTTGAAAGAGTATTATATGTTGGTTTGTTTCATTTATGCATTGTATCCATGTGTAGGAGGGAGATTGTATCTGATATCAAAACAATCATCCAAGTCAGATGAAGGGAGTTTATATTTCTAAGAAGGATCAGTGTCTTTGACAAGAACACAAATCCTTGTTAATGTTATGTGTCTTCTCCCCATGATGGATGGGAGTTAGATAGCCCCCATCACTATCATAGGTTAATGTTGTTGATGTAGAACCAAGTTGAGAATATAAAACACAAGGTTGTTTTGGTTTAGGTTATGATATTTCGCACTCTCCCCTAAAGGAATGTGTGAAATCCCAATCTCTACTAGAACTTGTGTCTGAAAATGAATCGTTTGTATATGACTCTTTGGACCATGAGGGTGAGAGTTGAGAAAATTTATTGAAAGGAGGCATAGAATCTAACGAACCCCAATTATCATGAAATAGTTTTTTTGTAGGTGAAGAATTAGCATCAACTCGTATAGGTTCAAGTTTTGATCTAGGAATGAAAGGATTAGGGGAGTTGGAAATGTTGTGATCAATTAATTCATAGCTTTGTTCATCTACATCAACCATGTATATCTTGTTATTGTACTCATATTTTATTGTATGATGAAGGGTAGATGGGACTCATTTCATAGCATGAATCCATGGTCTCCCTACGAGAAGATTGTTTGGAAGGGGTCCTTGCATGATATGGATAGAGGTAGGAAACACTACAGATCTGACCTCAATAGGTAATGTGATCACCCCTAGTGGTTTCCTATTAACATTGTCAAAGCCATGAATATGATCATTAAGTTGAATGATCTTTTTGTCCATGCCAAGTTTGTTTAGGAGGTCCATGCTACAAACATTCATTTCTACTCCATTATCGATGAGAGTGTGTCTAACTAAGGTTTCATTAATGATCACCTTTTTCATCAAGGGATCATTCTTGTTTTGAATCTCAAGTGAGGGTAATTCATGTTTAGGGAATGTGATTTATGACTGGGTGACTTGCATGGGATGAGAGGAGGATGTTACATTATTTGATTTTATGTAAGATTGGATCTCCTCCTGCTTTATTTGCTACATTTCTTGAAATAGAAACTTGAATGTAGGTGATAGTTGAATAAGTTTCCATACAGATATATTAGCAGGAGTCATTTTAAGGTCCTCAACACTATGTACTCTAGGTTGAGAAAAAGGTAATGGCGTGGAAGTGATGTGTGGTCCCCTATATGTTTGAGTCACTAAGTTACAACTTAGCTCCTCCAAAACATTGTTACGATTAGATTGTTGGATGTTGTGATTGTGTTGTTGATATGTGGTTGTCATTGATGTCAACACTATTAGCATCTGATGTATTGAAGGTTGTATATGCCAAGGATATTGAGAAAATTGCAAAATAAAGTATTCTAGGTTCCCAGTGGAACTGTGAAGGTCATGAAGGTGTCTTGTTTTGTACGTTGAAGATCAACTATTGTGGACTAAAGGGTTTTCTGCTAAGTGTATCTAGTCCATCCACCAGAAATTTTAGAGGTCCACGTGAAGATTTGTTTAATTTTTGAAGATTTGTGTTCTGACAGTATTTCTGTGGGTTTTTTTAGTGTTCATGATTAAAGTTAGTATAATTCTAGTAATTCTAGTTGTTGTGGATGTTTCTCTATTGTTTCTTGGTTCTCGTGGATGTTTCTAGATTGTGATATATCTTTATTGCATGTCCGCATTGATCGGTGTGCTTGTGGTTGAAGATTTTTCTCGGTATGTTTGGTTTTTGTGTTCTTGGCTGACATGGTGGTTGTCACGTGTTGCGGATCCTTAAAGATTTAATTTTGAATTTTTGGCGCACTCGAGGATATTTTTTGGGTCGTATCATGGTATTGGTCGATAGTGTTTGATCCACATTGAAAATTTATTTGTAAATTTGGGCCGACATTGAAAACATGTTTTATATTTATGGTTGACTAAGTTGTTGATGTAATTTCATGTTGCGGATATATAAGAGCGATTGTTTCATCAGTGTAAAATGTGCTCGATGTGATCCTATGTGTGTAAGTGTGAATATCATTTGATTACAGAGCAGAGTGTGAAGAAGAGTGAGCAAAGTGTGAAGAATTTTGATCGAAGAGTGAAGAAAGTTTTGTGTGCTTAATGAGAACTGTAATTAGGCTTTTGAAGAAGCTATTTTCTTAGTTCTCAATTTGGATGGTTTTAATCCAAACCTTTCTTTGGACAGTGAGTCCTCTTTTGTATTTGAGCAGTGATCTCTAGGGAGTGTGCCTAAATGCATGTGCATTCCCATTATTTTTATTATACTTTTAACAAGGCATAATATTGTGGACTGACATCCACCGTGGTTTTTCCCCTAACAGGGTTTCCACGTAAAAAATCTTGATGTTCTCTATATTTTTGATGTGTTGATTGTTTATGGTTCATTTTTCATTCATCAGATCTGAGATTAAGTTAAGTATAGTTTGTAAAAGGTTGAATATTTTGTGACAACTGATTCACCCCCCCTCTCAGTTGTTTGTCCTTGTTTTTCCAACAATTGGTATCAGAGCAGGTTCCTCTGAAGAATTTTAAAAGCTTGAGGTGATCTGAGATGGCATCATACAAGAAGGATAGTCCTAGATTTGATGGAACAAACTACTCATTGTGGAAAGCTAGGATGGAGTGTCATTTGAAGTGTATTGGTGAACCCTTCTGGAAGATTACAAAGAACAGATATTTTATTCCTCAGAATGGTCTTTCCACTATTGATGATATTAAAGAGGCTGAGAATAATTTCCAAGCTATGGAAGCTTTGTTGAGTGCTCTAACAGATTCAGAAATGACAAATGTGTTAGGTCTAAAGACAACTCATGAGATGTGGACGAAGCTGGAAACTTTGTATGAAGGAGATGTACATGTGAAGTTGGCTAAGCTACAGAGTTTGAAAGGAAAGTATGAAAATATGAAGATGGGTGAAGATGAAAATATTTCTTCTTTTATGTAGAGAGTAAATGAAATAGTGATGGGTATTAGATGTGTTGGTGGTATTCTAGATGAGGAAGAAATTGTGGCTAAAGTGCTCAGATCATTGCCTCCCTGCTACAAAGAAAAGGCTCGTGCTATTGAAGAAACCAAATCATTAACAAATGTGACAAGCGATACACTGATTGGTAAACTTGTTGCCTTTGAGTTGAGTGAATTTGGTGATTATGTTGCTAAGACTGAAACTACATTCAAGGCTACTATATTCGGAAGAAACAAGCAAAGATATGATCCAGGAGAGAGTTCCAAAAAGACATTCAAGTATGAGGAAGAAATGAAACAGTTTGAAGATGAATAAAGAGAGGTAGAAGAGTTGGAAGAACTAATTGTGAAGAAAGAAGGTAGAGGACAAGGTAAGTATAAAGGAAAGTTGCCTATCGAATGTTTTTCTTGCAATAAAATAGGTCATTTTGCATCAAGGTTTCCTGAAAGAGTTCCTAGATCTAAGCCTTACAAATCTAGAATCCAAAAGAAATGCTACTTTATTGAAGGAGTGACTAATGATGAGTCTGATAAAGATAATGGAAATGAAGATGATTGGGTTTTCATTGCTATCAAGGAAAATAGTCATGTGACTACTGAATCTTCTAAAGTTGAGAAATCTCTTGCAGCCCGAATTGAAGAAAAGGATGAGTGGGTCATTGATAGCGGATTCTCACATCATATGACTAGTGATAAAAGAAAATTTGAAGTCTAGAGAAGTATGGCAGTGGGGTTGGAAGATTTGGAGACAACAATGCTTGTGTGATTCGTGGTAGAGAATCTATTTGTCTTGGTGGTAACCATAACACTGATGATGTTTTTTATGTTGAAGGATTGAAACACAACCTGTTGAGTGTTGGAAAGATGGTGGATAAGGGCTATGATCTTTAGTACAAGGATGGAAGATGCAGGATATATGGAAGTTCTAGAAATATAATTGCTTCAAGTAAATAGACAAAAGGTAATGTTTTTCACCTGAATGTTGCTAGTGAAATTTGTTTAATTGCTCAAATAGATGGAAGATGGTTATGGCATAGAAGGTTGTGTCATGTGAATTTTGATAACATTGTCAAAATAAGTTCCACTCAAGCAGTAAGAGATATACCTAAGCTAGTGAAGCCTGCTAGCACAATTTGCAAGGACTGTCAAATGGGAAAACAAACTAGAATTTCTTTTCAAAGCAAACAACATCATTCAAATGGATTACTGGAGCTTGTGCATACTAATCTATGTGGTCCTTCCAGAGTTAGAAGTCTCCATGGTGAAAGGTACTTTATGTTGCTTATTGATGATTACTCTAGAATGATATGGGTTGCTTTCTTAAGAGAAAAATGTGAAGCATTAGAAAAGTTGAAAAGTTCCAAGGCTATGGCAGAGAATGAGAAAGGTCTAAAAATAAAATGATTAAGTTAAAACAGAGGTGGTGAGTTCACCTCCAGGGAGTTTAATTCTTTCTATGAAGAGAATGGAATCAGAAGATAGTTTTCTGCTCCCCGAACCCCTCAACATAATGGAGTTGCAGAGAGGAAGAACAAAACAATTTTGGATGCTACTAGAACAATGATGATTGAAGGAAATGTGCCTCACATCTACTGGAGTGAAGTTGTAAGCACTATTGTGTACACATTGAACCAAGTAAATGTAAATGGTAATTCTAGTAAGACTCCTTTTGAACTATGGTTTGGTTATAAGCCTACTGTTAAATATTTCAAGATCTTTGGAAGCAAGTGTTACATTAAGAGGGATGACGATATAGGAAAGTTTGATGTAAGAAGTGATTAAGGAATATTTCTAGGCTACTCTACTAGAAGCAAGGCCTACCGGTGCTATAACAGAAGACTGAAAAAAATGGTTGAGAGTGCAAATGTCAGAGTTGATGAGGATTATGCTAAATCATCCAGATATTGTGGATATGATTCAAGAAGACAATACAAACAAAGGGAAGAATGTTTAGACACAAAATCAACTTCAAATTGTGCCATATGTTATGGTAAGACAACTTCAATTTTTTCCAGTAAATCAAGGTAGTCAGGATGCAGAGACAAGTGCAAGTACAAAAGAAAGAACAGAAGAATCGGAAGTTCGAGAGAATCCTAAAACTCCTAGGTATGTAAAGCTCAATCATTCTGAAAATAAAATTATAGGAGACAAGAATAAAGGTGTGCAAACTAGAAGAAAGATTGTAGAAGAGTATTGCCCGATATCCAAGATTGAACCTAAATATGTCAATGAAGCTTGCAATGATGAATACTGGATGGAAGCTATGAAGGAAGAATTAATGCAGATTAAAAAGAAAAATACATGGATACTTGTTCCTAAACCTAAAGATAAAAATGTGATTGGTACAAAATGGGTCTTTCAGAATAAACTAAATAAACAAGGTGAAGTGGTTTGGAATAAAGCAAGACTAGTATGTAAAGGGTATTCACAAATGGAAGGTTTGATTTTGAAGAAACCTTTTCCCCTGTTGCCAAAATTGAAGCTGTAAGGTTATTTCTTTCTTATGTTGCATATAAGAATTACAAAGTCTATCAACTAGATGTGAAGTCAGCTTTTTTGAATGGTGAATTAGAGGAAGAAGTATATATTGAACACCTAGATGGATTTTAATTGACTGACAAGGAAGACATGGTTTTCAAATTGAAGAAAGCTTTGTATGGACTCAAGGAAGCCCCCAGAGCCTGGTATGCTAGATTGGAAAAATACTTATTAAAGCTTGGATTCAATAAAGGTACTGCTGATAGCAAATTCTATTTCAAATTGGATCATGATAAATAACTAATTATTGAGGTATTCGTTGATGACATTATTTTTGAAGGAGATAATCTATGTATGAAGTTTGTTGAGGAAATGAAGAATGAATTTGAGATGACTATGATTGGAGAGATGAAGTTCTTTTTGGGATTGCAAGTTACTCAGTTAGACAAGGGGATCTTCATATCTCAGTCCAAATATGTGAGAGAACTATTGAATAAGTTTGGAATGGATAACTCAAAACCTATTGGTACTCCCATGGTAACCAAATACAAATTGACACAAAATGATGATTCTCCTAAGGAAAATCAAACAAGATACAGATCAATGATTGGTGGATTTCTCTATTTAACTTGAACCATACCAAACATTATGAGTGTTGTATGTATGGTTGCTAGATTTCAAGCTGATCCAAAAGAGTCTCATGTGACTGTTGTTAAGAGAAGCTTCAGGTATCTAAAAGGAATAGTTGATTTTGGAATTCGGTATCCTAAGGATGATGATCTTACTTTTAATGCATATACTGATGCGGATTGGGCAGGAGATGTAGATGATAGGAAGAGTACTAGTGGTGGTGCCTTCTTCCTAGGGAAGAAGCTGGTGTCTTGTTTGAGCAAAAAATAAAATTCCATTTCTCTATCTACTGCTGAGGTAGAGTAAATTGTTGCTGCAAACAACTGTACTCAAGTGATGTGGATGAAATAGATGTTGAAAGATATCAAAGTAGTATATGATGAACCTATTTCCATATACTGTGACAACTCAAGTGTAATAAACATATCAAAGAATATGGTGCTACACTCTAAGACCAAGCATATATCAATCAAGTTTCACTTCTTGAGGGAAAAAGTAAGTGAGAAAGAAGTCGGACTGGAGTATGTACCTACCAAAGAGCAGATTGCAGACATTTTCACTAAATTGTTGCAAAAGGATACTTTTGAGTATCTCAAAGGGATGCTAAGGGTGATTACCCCTCTTGATATAAACTAAAGATGCATTTTCTTGCATCAATTTGTGTGCTTCATAGATATTTCCTTATCTGGATTGATGTTTCTATGGTTGCTACTCAGGGGGAGTAGTCAAATGTGCAGATATGTGGTTCAGAGCTTGTATGTGGGAAGATAATGCTTATCTTTTCCATTGATTTCAAAGGGGGAGAAGAATCATGTGAAAAAATATTGCTTACCTAGAGTGAAGAGTCTTGTGGGGAGAAGATCATGTAGAAGAGGTCAAGGAAGAAGAGTCAGAATCTAAGGAGTAAGTGTTGATTGAGGGTTGGGTTGATGGTGTTTTTCACATTATGTGTTTCCATCAATGCCAAAGGGGGAGATTGTTGGATGTTGTGATTGTGTTGTTGATATTTGGTTGTCATTGATGTCAACACTATTAGCATCTAATGTATTGAAGGCTATATATGTCAAGGATATTGAGAAAATTGTAAAAGAAAGTATTCCAAGTTCACAGTGGAACTATGAAGGTCGTGAAGGTGTCGTGTTTTGTACGTTGAAGATTAACTATTGTGGAATAAAGGTTTTTCTGTTGAGTGTATCTAGTCCATCCACCAGAAGTTTCAGATGTTCGCGTGAAGATTTGTTCAAGTTTTAAAGATCTGTGTTCTGACAGTATTTATGTGGATTTTGTCAGTGTTCCTGATTAAAGTTGGTATAATTCTAGTAATTCTAGTTGTTCCGGATGTTTCTCTGTTGTTTCTTGGTGCTCGTGGATGTTTCTAGATCATTTTATATATTTTTTGCACATCTACATTGATCGGTGTGCTCGTGGTTGAAGATTTTTCTCGGTATGTTTGGTTTTTGTGTTATTGACTGACATGGTGGTTGTGGCGTGTTGCGGATCCTTAACGATTTAATTTTGAATATTTGGCATGCTCGAGGATAATTTTTTGGGTCGCATCATGGTATTGGCCAATGGTGTTTGATCCACATTGAAAATTTATTTGTAAATTTGGGCCGACATTGAAAATATGTTTTATATTTTTGATCAACTAAGTTGATGTAATTTCATGTTGCAGATATATAAGAGTGATTGTTTCATTGGTGTAAAGTGTGCTCAATTTTCTCCTATGTTTGTATGTGTGAATATCATTCGATTATAGAGCAGAGTGTGAAGAAGAGTGAGCGAAGTGTGAAGAAGTTTGATCGAAGAGTGAAGAATTTTTTATGTGCTTAACTGGAACTGTAATCAGGCTTTTGAAGAAGTTATTTTCTCAGTTCACAATTTGGATGGTTTTAATCCAAACCTTTCTTTGGATAGTGAGTCATCTTTTGTATTTGAGTAGTGAGCTCTAGGCAGTGTGCCTGAATGCATGTGCATTCCTATTATTTTTATTATACTTTTAACAGGGTATACTATTGCGGACTAACATCCAACGTGGTTTTTCCCCTAACAAGGTTTCCATGTAAAAAATATTGGTGTTCTCTGTGTTTCTAATGTGTTGATTGTTTATGGTTCATTGTTCATTCATCATATATGAGATTAAGTTAAGTATAGTTTGTAAAAGGTTGAATATTCTGAGACAACCGATTCACCAGCCCCCCTCTCAATTGTCTGTCCTTATTTTGCCAACATAGATTGCATCATGGATTTCAAGAAATATCTTAATTTTTTGTGTGATTCACTAGTGGGAGGTGAATTAGGAAGCTCATTAATTAAAGGAGATCCCACTTATGTCATCATAACCTCAAGAATCTTGTCTTTATTAGCATGAATTGTTAGTGAAGAGGATTCTAATGTTACTTTATTATCTTCACCTAGGGAAGGTTGAGTGTTTGAAGGATATGTGTCAATGTTCACCTTTTCTTTCACCATGATATTCTCCCTAGGAGGAGAGTTTTTAGGAAAATGACAAGCCAAAATTTCTTGACAGTCAAAGGTTGGTTCTTATAAAAGGACTTCATCACAAGTAGGGCAATGATCAATGGTTGAATTTTCTTGCTCAATAACGGTTCCCTAGGAGAAGGGGGACAGTTAAGATACTCATGACCTTCACTGATTATTTTTTCTAACATCAAAGTATCTTCTTCACAACTAGGAGAGATACTAGGAGAAGAACAAACATTATTTTCATGATTACCTATGGTTGTGTTGTCTTGTTTATCAATGTCTTGTCCACTAAGAGAGGTAAGAGGAGAGAAACAACTAGGATTCTTAAAAATCTCATTGATTGGTTCTTCTACCAAAATATCTTCATCACCAATAGGAGAGATATTAGGAGAGGAAAAATTATGTTGTTAGGAATGTCCAAGGTTGTATTCTCTTTCACTAAAACACTCTCATAGGGAAAGGATAGGAATTTTTTCTTGGCATGTCTAAATATGTAAGACACTAACATTGTTTGAACAAAAATGAAAAGTACGTGTAACCATTTCATGCAATGTTTCAACAATCTAAACAATGTATATCCAAAGATGAAAAACACTTTTATCCAATGTATGCAAAACTTTAAGAATGTAAACAATGTATATCTGAGAATGAAAAACACTTTTATCAAATTTATGTAAATTTTGATGAATAGAAACATTGTGTATGAAAAAGTGAAAAGTAATTTTATCCATGTTATGCAAAACTTCAAAAATGTGAGCATTTTCAGATCTAATGATGCTTGTAATTGAAATGATTTCAAAAATGACTACCCTAAATTGATGTTTTTGACCTAGATGCATAAAACAAATATTCTCGAAACTTTTCAAACTTATAGTATATGATACTAGGAGGTTTAGGAAGCACAAAAATGAGGTTTCTTATGTTGTAATACATAGTTAAAAATCTGGACTAGGACTAAGTCGCCTAGAATGGCGAATGAGTCCCAGTAAGGGTTTTTTTCAAAAAAAATAGAAAATTTCAATTGGTTTTGATGATTTTTAGTATGTATGACTTGAATACTAAAGGAAAATGTAGTTTTTAGATGTTTTTCAATGATTTTAGATGCAAAAATGCACACTATATGCACTTTCAAGCTAATTCTAGGATGATGATGGAATCTAAAATCAAAAAATGTGATGTTCGAAGGTCGGGTTCACTAAAATGTGAATAAGGGAAACAGAGTCACAACTTCCCTTATCCACACCTAAAGGGGAATGAAGGAAGAGGGATCTGATTTTGAAAATTTCACACTCAAGAACAAATCCTTGAGATTCCAATGCAAGAGAGATCAAAATCTGTCAAAGGAGATTGTTCGTATGGTAGGAAATTGATAAAGAAGGTTAACTACTAATTGATGCAAGAGCATCCAGTGGTGTAAGGGCAATCTTGCATCACCCAAAAATAGTTAAATTTCAAGTTTCTCAATTTTTAGATATTTTTACATTTTTGGATACCCTTTTCATCATAATGAAATTCCCAATTTATGGTTTTTATTTTCTATTCCTGGGTTGAAAGATATTGCAGTTTTATTTTCCCATATTTACACCTAAAAATCTTCTGAGTTAGAATTGAGTCACTTAGAGTTCCCAGAACGGCCCCGAAACTTGCCAAAATTGGCATAGACAATTTCAAGCGCGTTATTGACTTCGAGACCTTTCCAACGATTCAAACAGTTAGTGAATCGGAGTCCCAGATCAAAAGTTATGGCCCCGGGAAGTTGGCGCACTTTCTAGAAGATACAATTGCAAATGTTCTTTTGAAATTTGAACTTCAAGTTGTAATTTTCGGCGCCAAACCGCCTAAACTCAAATTTGAATTTTGTTTTGGCTCCAAACTAAAGAGGAGCTCTATTTATGGGCAGATTTCTAATTTTTGGGGTAGCTTTTTGGGGACAAGCTCGCATATTGCGAAAGGGTTATTCTGTAGCTTTTTGTAACTTGCATGTGTTGTAGAACTTGGGGATTTGAGATCCTCTGCATGTAAGAAGCTCTATTTCCTGAATAATAAAATTATTCTCTTATTTGTGGGTTATTTTCTAAGTCTCGGGCTACGCCCTCATCAATAATGCAAAACTTGGAAAATGTAAAATTGTTTGAAAACACACTATGATATGAAAAATGACCTAGATATGCGAACAAACTATAACAGAAATTAATGAGATTGAAGAGGTGCACCTGAAAACTTGTAGAGGCTAGGATGAAGACTAGAAATGTTGTTGATTCTAGAATTTTGACCTACTGGGACTCATACGCCATTCTAGGTGACTCAGTCCCAGATCTAAAAAATTGTGTCAGGGCTCGTTTCAGCCAAATGGGTGTCTAAATCTACAAAAATCTCTAAAAAATATGTATAGTGAGAATCATACACTACTACTTGCATATGAGTCCACTTTGGCTTTTTTGAAAATCCAAAAGTGGAAATAGAAGCTCTCGGTTTGCTCTTTTTGTTCCTCCAGGTGTCTGGCTCTAAAACTCTGATTTCTAACATTGTAAGTGACTTTTTGTGAATATTTTGACTTTGAAAATAAGGAGATGACTTCAATAAGTTTGAAAATTATTCTTCAATCATCTCCAAGCCTTCAAATTACTTAGATCTACAACCACACAAAGGAGAGAGAAATATTGAATGTTAGGGAATAGGGGTTTGCCTTGGTCAAACCCCTTTTAGGTAATTAAACCAAATGAAGAAATAAGATGAAGCATGAACATGAAATGAAGGAATTAGAAACTTTCCATGATGATAGATCTTTAATTTTTTTAGCAATAGATGAAGAATCTTCCCTTGAATGCCTTAAAAATCTATCTTGATGACTTAAAATGCTAAAACCCTAGCTTGCTTGACTTGAGAAAGATGATGAATGTTGAATGAATTATGAATTAGGGTTTAAAAGCTTGTTTATATAGGCATTCCACCTAAAATTCATGTTAAATGGATCGCAAAGGCCAACATGGAGGGAAATTAAACTTAAAACCCATTTTTTTCGCTCAAACCTCAAAAATGGCCCAAATGGGATGAAGTCGCCAAGCTGGGCAACTTAGTCCCACCTAGATGGGACTCATTTTCCCAAAGTGATGAATGGGTCCCACAAGGGCTCTTTTGCCAACTGGGATGTTAGGGAGTGAAGAAATCAAGTTTATATGATGATTTAATCAGGTTTTTAATTAAATTATGCCTTGAGATGCATAATATGGGGTCATAGGGGCCTATTAATGATGATGTAAAGGGAAATTAGGGCTAGGGACACAAATTTTAATGTGAAAGTGTGATTAAATACACTTTACAACATTAAAATGAGGTCCACATAGCCTAGAAAGGTACAACATCTAATGTGAATGTGTAAGACACATTACAACACTAGATTAAAACCAAGTTTAATTTACAAGCCTTCTAAATTAATGTGAGAATGTAATTAAATACATTTTACAATATTGAATTAAGGGAAAGATAGGTCCATTAGGCTTAAATGCTTAATAAAATTCTAGAAATGTGTCAAGATGTGTAAAACACCTCACAACACTAGACCAAGGAAAAATTAGGTCCAATTTATCATTAATTATTCCCAAATCAAGCAAGGAAAAAGGTGCACTTTTTTAGTGTCCACAATCCCTATTGAAGCCATTCTTGAGCATGTTCACCTTTTCACCCTCTTTCAAAAATTGGTCCATGTATTTCCAATAATGGCCCTTAGGCTTATGGGGAATGCACACACCCTTCAACAGAAGCCTCATCACCACAACAATAAGCTCAATAGTCACCATGAAGGAGTACCCACCAACAATGACAATGTCATTCACCTAGGAAGTAGCAAACTCCACATAAATCTTGGGGTCATGCCCAGGCATGCCTTCCACATACGAGGAAAGATTGCCCTGTTGAATAATGGGCCAAACTTCCTTGTCCTCTTTCCACATCTCATAATTAGTAGGTTCTTCCTGAACCAGTTCCCCCCCATGGAAAAAACTACAAACTCTAGAGCAAAGAAACCCAATTTGTAGAAATGACATGACAAATACTAGAGGCACAAGTAAATGTGTTTATGAAAAAATACTTAAAGGGATCAATTTTTCATAAGTGAAATCATGGAAAATATCAAAGAGAGCTGAGAATGGATCCAACTTGATCCCAATTTGGTAGTAATTAGGCATCATAATGAATTAATTCACACACATGCCCAGGGGTACAAAAAAATTATCCCACATAACTAAGTTTAGGGTGAAGGCACCAATGTTAGCAAGCACGTTGGAAACTTTATTGCCATTTCTAAACACATGATTAGCTATGCCATTTTTGAGGGAAATCATAAGATTACGAGCTGACAACATGGGGTCCCAGAGTGACCAACAAGGATTAGCCTTCCCTGTCAGCATGACGATGGTATTTCTGGAATCTCCCTCAATGACCAAGTTGGAAAGCCTAGGTTGCGTGGTAATCTAGATTCCATGAAAATTTGTTGCCACCTCAACAAAGCTAGGTGATTGCACCCCCAAGTTCTCTACATATGCCAATTCTAATTTACCATTATGATCATGAATGACCCCACCCCCACCTGCCCAAACTAGGTTAGGTTTGAATGAGTTGTCAAAGTTAAGCTTCAACCATCTAGGTTTGGGGGCACTAGGGAGTACTACTCCTATCCGATGGAATGTGAGAACAAAGAGAATTAAGAACCTTAGAAAAGTTCCAAGTAGATGCAATAGAAACCTCTGAGTTATTAGGATTTCTTTTGGGCTTCTAGGAGGTAATGGAAATATTCTCAACAACCTGGTTAATAATCTTATTGGCCACCACCATCTAGGGGGATTTTTTGTCTCTGAAGACCATGTTATTGCACTCCTTCTAAAGTGCCCATCTAGTGAAGAAAAGAGATTTCCACCAGAGCTCAACCAGCATTGGGTGAGAAATTGGTAGGCATCAACTATCCAAAATACCATTAACATCTTTCTTCCATATCCAATAGACGTTGAAAAGAGATTGGATTTTTTTCCTAACCAGCCAAGAGTATGAAGAATGGAAAAGTAGGTGGGAAATGGAATCAACTTCACTCTCACAAAATAAATAGTGATTACCAAGATGTAATCCTTTCTTCTACAAGTTATACAAGGTGAGAATCCATTTATGACTGACAGTCCACCAAAAGAATTTGACTTTAGAGGGAGAATTCCATCGCCGAATTTCCATCCAATCAAACAAGGGATCCCAAGTGCTGGAAAGAATATTATATTTGGTTTTAACAAAATAACTCCCATCCTTAGAATCTTCCCAAACCAAAGATTCTGACAAATTAGAAATAAAGAATTTGTGATTCTTAACATTTCTAAGTAGCTCTTCAGGAGCCAGACGAAGGGGGGTTCGAACCAATTGGGATCAATCTTCCATCTAGGCAGATCAATAGAAGTATCTAGGTAATCAAAAACCTTAACCCCAAGCTGAGCACAAAGATCTATCTTTACTGTAGAAAAAACTGGATGAAGAACAAGAGCCAGTGAGGAAATCCATCTATCATCCCAGAAGGAGACCAAAGTACTATATTTTACCTACTAAGAGGAGTTGAAAGAAAGAAAATTCTTGGACTTTAAGAGATTATTCCAGATAATAGAGCCTAAAGGAAGAACATTGTTATCCAACAAAGAGAGGAAATAATGACCCTACAAATACTTGTCCTTAAGGATAGAGATCCATTCCACCTGATTGTTTAGAAGCTTCCAAGAGATTTTAGTTATAAGGGCCATGGTTATCTATCTAGTTTTTCTCAAGTCCAAGCCGCCATAATATTTTCTAGAGCACACAGTGTCCTGATTCACTAGAGAGAACTAACTCCTCTCTTTATTGCCCAACCAAAGGAATCTTCACAAAAATTTATCAAGTTTCTCTAACCATGTAGCATGCATTAAAAAATGGAGACATTGGGTACACAAATAAACTTGGAAGGGGAGATTTGAGAAGGAGAAGCTTACCAGCATTGCTGAGAAGAGCTCCCTTCCAGGCAGCAAGCTTTCATTGATCTCTTTCTAGAAGAGTGCATGGGACAAAACTATCCACCTTACCAACAGTACGTGGCATGCCCAAATACTTAGAGGGAATGGGAAGGATTTGACAATTGAGGATTCTAGAAATCCTAGTTTGAAGATCAGGGTCCACATTGAGAAAAAAGATGGCACTTTTTGTAAAATTGGTGCACTTCCCAAAATCCATAGCAAATTTTTTGAGGACATCAATCCAACCTTTAGCCTCAGCCCTTGTGGCTTCCCCCAACAAAATTATTGATGAGAAATCAGTTAAGGCATAGAGGAGGGGAAAAAACTGGCCAAGGTACCATTCAACACTTTACGCTCAAAGTTACAACTGAGAAATTTAGCCATCATAGTAAAGAGATAAGGAGACAAGGGATCCCCTTGGTAGATTCCACCAAAAGCTAAGAAAAATCCCTGTGAGGTAGGATTGATAATCATAGAGAACCTAGGGGAGGTGACACAACCTTGAATGAGTTTCAAGAATTTACCAGAGAATCCAAACCTGCAAAGAACTTCAAACAAAAAATTCCAAGACACTTTGTCATAGGCTTTGAAAATATCCAACTTAAGAGCCATGCTTTCTTTTTTGCTTTTTCCTATGGTTGTGTAAAGAATTGTTTATAGATTGATGCCATATAATTTTTTTAACAAGAAAATTAACAAATTAAAAGCTATTAAAAACATGAAAACCTGGTATTTCAAGTTTATGGACCAATTTCCTCATAAATTAATTAAAAAATAGAAAAAATAATCCAATCCTTAAAAAAATTACTATTTGAAAATTGGTAATAGGTTTCATCTATAATAGGTTTTAATTTCATAAAACAATTTTGAAAACAACCTCGTCACCCATATTGCCAAAGTTTACTCTCTTAAAAAATTGCAATGACCTTGTACTTTCAAGTCCAAGGCTAAGGGTTGGGTTACAATGCATTTTATGAGCATAAATCCAAATTAAAAACATGTATTGTGAGTTTAAAACTTTTTGGAATGAGTACCCACTTTAAAATGGGTACCTATTCTAAAAAATGAATGGGTACTTGTTTTAAAGCTTTAAAATGACACTTCACCTGAATGTGGACCCAAATTCTTGCACTTACCCTAATAGCACTTATGAAATTGAAATGAACGAAAAGAATAATTTTTTATTATTATAATTGTATCTACTCAATATGTATTTTTTAGTATCATCACTCTATTGTTGGGTTGTGTCT
>VDFB02376661.1:0-24596 GCA_007258455.2 Sequoia sempervirens
GAGGAGATTTTAATACTTAAGTCACAAAGGATAAAATAAAAATAAAATGAAGAGATGAATAATGGAGAAGTGGTTTTGAAAATCTAGTTTCCAGATTGAGAGAAAAGGAGTGATAAGGAATGACTACCCCTAGAAAGGAGAACAAATGGTTCAACAAACAGAACCAAAGTCAAGCAAAGAGGAGACAAAGAAAAAGAGGGAGACAAAAAGGTTAAACTAGTCTAATTGCATGAGTAGAAATTGGGTTGAAAGAACACCAACAAAAAGAGTGTTAATAGATACAAGTTACGGATTAAAGGACTGAATAGGAAGATAAACCGATTCAGATAAAAGAAACCTGGAGGCACATTCAAAAATCATCAAGGGAAGTTATAAGAAAATGAAGGGGCGTTACAGCGGAGGTTACATTCTTTTACACCAGCCATGGGAGTCATAAGTTGGAATATCAGGAGCCTCAATGCCCTTGGTAAGAGTTGCCTACTAAAATGGCCAATAGAGGAAGCAAAAACAATTTAGAGAAAGTCGAGGAGGGCTCAATCAAAAAATGTCAACAAAAGTCAAAAGAGAATGAAAGAGTATCATAGTAGGGGTAAAATAATCTTTCACTAGCCATGAAAGTTATTAGAATATTAAGGGCCTCAATGCCCTTGATAAGAGTTTCTTACTAAGGTAGGCAATAGTGGAGAAGAAATCATATGTTATGTTCTTCATGAAACTAAGATTGGTGTGGAAGAATTGACTAGGGTTAAAAACTTTGTATGGAGGATAAATGAGGTAGCAAGTGTAATGCCTTGCCATGGAACCCACAAAACATTAACTCAAAAAGACATGGAATATTTGTTTTTGAAACACACGGTACACCATCTACAAAACATTAGTGCCACTAGGCACACTAGGACAACACATGATGTCCTATAGCAATGTTATGTTGCACAAGTGAAAGACTACTATTGCACAACACCCTCTGACCCATGAGGAATGTTGAGAACACAAACCATATCACTAATCAAGGGTTTCAACCTTCCCAAAACTTCACAAGATTGTGTGAGGCCTAGGTTTGACAACCAAACAACTTTGGGAGAAGGCACACAAAACAATGCAAAATATACCATTACTTCTCAATGACAACACTAATGAACATGCACTAAAATTCTCTAGACTTCCCAAGCCATGGGGAACAACTTTTGCTCACCAAGTTTTCCCATCTGAGGCCCAAAGTACTCGTTGTCCGATAAATGGGAGGACAACAATGCTCTCAGATGGCTACAATGCCCAAATGGGACACTAGCGCCTAGATGGGACAACACCCAACACTGGTATCCCTGTCAGGTGATGGTGTCCTATTTTGGCACCAGAGTCCATTCTAGGTGCTATAGTGCTTTCCAGCACTGTGGTCTTTTTTGATTGCTAGTGTCTTGGCCAATGGGCAATCCAAGACTAGGGATTGACCTCCAAGACCCCCCAAGCACTGAGGAACCACTTAGAAAGGTCTTTAACCCCCTATGCACTTTGAAACATCTAAACACAACTCGGGTTCAAACAAGGAGTTTGTTTTCCTCGATCACTTGATACCATTGACAAGCAAAGGAGTAGGTAGGGAGGAGTATTAGGACCTCCCCGACACTCCTAGATCCTACCTTAAGCAAGAATTCATAAGAACAAAGAGATACAACACATTTTAACTTTTACAAGACCTTACAAGAGAGTACAAGAGGGCCCAAAACGACACAACACTTTAGGAATGGGCTCTTAGAGGTGTGATGACTACACGATGGGTTCACAACACTGTCCAAGACTACTCTAAGATGAATTGCATTCATTTTAAACCCAAAAGAAATATTCCTATATTCATTTTACCATCACTTTGCATAAGCATACAATCATCCATAATGCAATCGTGCTCAACTCCAACATTGAGTCACGTAACTAAGATTAGTTTCACTATCCATTCTCTTTTTTATTACAAGTAATCTCAATGAGAGGTTCAATAAATCATATCAATACAGTTACTTCAAGTAGGACTCAAATGTCTTTTAGCTATACAATTTTGCATTTAAATGAAAATAATTGATTGTTTGAATTAAAACTCCAAGTAGAGCATGGTACAATGGTCAATCTCGATCCTCAAACCTCCAATCTCCAACGGTGGGCTCCATGCCACTGACCATGTGATACCCCTAGGTTAACCTCACCATGCTAGGAGAAGGGCATACACTCACACCAGACACGAAGAATACACGACATCCAAGAATGCAATAAAGTCAACACCAATCATGGAAGGGAATTAAAACTTCTTTCAAGTGTTACTCAAACTACTTTAGGACTAGCTATTAGAGAGCTAGTTAGGAAGTGTCATCATGGTGCTCATTGGTATGGCATCACGTGGAATCTAGTACTCCTCTCGTACAAATGAGGATACTTGATCTTACAAGACCTGAGCTCCTTGAGCTGGCATGTCTTCCCAAACATCCTTAGTCTTTATGTGCACTCAAGACATGAGAGGGGCATTGATTTTCTTGTTTAATTAATTACCCATTTCTTTTGAGAGTCAGAAGTTAAAAGATATAGAATGCATGTTCTCCATTTATGGCAAAGAGAGATTGGCTATCATGCATTAGCCAATTTTCAACTGTATTTAGTTTGTGGCCGGTTTGTGGTCAAGACTAATCACAATAGTTTGAGGCTTTTTCTCAACCAAAAGGACTTAAATGACAGGCAACAAAAATGGATGAGTAAGCTTCAAGCTTATGACTTCGATATAGACTATGTGAAAGGATAGAATAATGTGGTAATTGATGCTTTATCTAGGAAGCTTTATCTATGTTCTATATTTGAGATTACAGCTGATTAGAAAACATTAATAATAGCTGAGTATGCAAAGAATAAATTCACAAATGAGATCCTTGAGGGTAGATTATAGGATGATAAATATAAGTTAGTGGATGATCTCATCCTCTACAAGGACATGATCTATTTAGTCCCCGAATCCAAATTTAGGAGTAAGGTCTTGAGGGCTGCCCATGATACACCCTTAGCTGGTCATCAAGGGTATTACAAGAGAGGGGGCTGAAGGGAGAAGTCCTCCAATACATTAGGGAGTGCATCACATGTCAGCAAAACAAAATGGAGCATATTTTCCCAGCAAGTTTATTGCAGCCCTTGCCCATACCAAGACAAAAATGGGAGAGTATTAGCATGAAACTCATTATAGGACTTCCCAAGGTTTAGGGGAAGAGTTGTATATATGTTGTGGTGGACAGACTCACCAAATATACTCACTTTTTCGCCTTTCCCACTAAGTATAAGGCTCTGTAGATTTCTGATTTGTTCTTCATGGAGGTTTTTAGGCCTACATGGTTTTCCTAAGAACACTGTGAGTGATAGGGACAACCAGTTCCTTAGTTTTTTTGGTAGGAGTTCTTTCGTTTCGTAGGTACCAAATTGATTCCTAGTACTAGTTATTGGCCACATACAGACAGATAAACCAAAATTGTTAACAAGTGGATTGAAGGATACTTGAAAAACTATGTAGTAGGGCAGCAGTCAACTTGGGTTAAGTGGCTTTACATGGGAGAACATTGCTACAACACTACACATCATATGTCAATTGATATGTCACCTTTCATAGCATTGTATGGCTTTGATGCCCTTTTCTGTATGGACTTGGTTGTTGGTGATAATAGAGTACTGGTGGGCCAAGACTTGGTTGCATAGAGCCAAGACATATTGAGTATCTTAAAAGAAAACCTTCAATATGCTCAAAACCGGTAGAAATTGTATGTGGACCAGTATTGTATAGAGAGGAGTTTTGAGGTAGGTGATATGATTTTCTTGAGGCTACAACTATATAGATAGTCTTCTATCAAGAAGAGTGGAGCTAAGAAGCTCAAGCCATGTTTTTATGGGCCATATAGATCACATGGAGTATTGGTGAGGTGGCATTTGAGTTGGATACACAATGTGTTCCATGTATCATGCCTCAAAAGGGTATTGGGACAACATGGTAGTATTTGGTAGGATGGAAGGATGGAAGGATCTTCGTACCGAGGATTCTACTTGGGAGGGTGTAGAGATTCTTGAGCATCCTAACTTACAATTGCTTGAGGGCAAGCAATTTTGGGAAGGGCAAATTGTAATGCCCCCTTTTTTGAACTAAGTTGAACCGGCATACCCATAGCCTATCTTTATTCCTCGTAGGTTGAAGGGAGGATTTGCAGGTGAATAATATAATAATGCACCTAAGTTATAACGTTTGAGAAAAAAATACACTTAATCTATTATTATTACTTTGGGCCACAAAGCAAATTAAAATCATAAAATGAAAAATGATGAATATTCAAATAAAATAAATATTAATTACCTAAAAGGTAATTAATAATTAAAAAGGGAAGAGGTGAGTATTCAAAATTTAAAATAAAATAAAATAAAATTACTTTTTTGGGTTGGCTGGGAAAAAACATAAAAAAAGAAAATATGGAGAAAAGCAATTCATTCTATCACTGCCAATTTCAGAAACCCTTATGCAGAGCAACTGGTTCAACATCTTTCTTTGAGGACGAAAACCCTCTAGGATCTTTGAGATGTGGAGGACAAGAATCTTCCGATTTCCAATTTTGGCTTCATTCAGAAGTCAAATTTGAGCTTACAGGTATTCAGATGTTATTTCAATACTCAGCTGCAGGTCCTAGAATATTTTCATAATAAATTGCTCCAGCTCTGAGTACAAAATCTATTTAAAAATAAATAAAAATAAAAAAATAATTTTCTTGGCCTGTGATTATTAGAATAGCAGTCGTTTTAGTTTGCAAAGATAATAAAAGGGGGTTGAGAGAATGCCTTACCACTGTCCTATCAATTGGAAGTTTTAGAAAAAAAAACAGAAAAGAAAAGAGAAGTTAAAAAGATGAAGTAAAAAGGAGCCTTACAGCCTCAGCTATACTAGCTGCCCCCTTACATACTTTACTCCATAGTTCGCAGACTCGGATTTGGAGAGTACTTGGCAAGCCCAAAATTTTCGACTTGGCAAAAAATCGGGAAAAACTCAACAATTTAAAAAATATTAAATTTCTTAAAAAACACATTTTGCAAAATTCAATTACAAAATGTATCATATGAGTTTAAAAAACCATAAGGAAGTGTTTTCTACTAAATTTGGTTCTTGAATACATATGGATTACAAAATTTCATCATGATGTGAAGCCGGATAGTGGATACAATAGCTAGCTGCTAACTAATAACTATTATGAATTTATGATGATTTCTTTTGAAAATCATCATCATAAATTTCATATTTAGGCAATTAAAAATTAAAAGTTTTTACAATTTCTGCTTCCCCAATCTAGTGAAAAATTGGGGGGTAGAAGGTATGGTCCTCACACTCAATTGTGGCTCCTTGCCTGGCATAGAAGATTGAGCTTGTGGCTCCACCCTGTTGGTAGATGGCAATGAATCCTCCTCCACCATATAACAATTGGAAGTTGTGTTGGTATGTGAAGTCAGTTTTGTTTGTACAACTTAATCAAAAAAATTTGGGACAATATTTCTGGCAATTTTTGATCATTCAATATGTTCAACCTATGAAAACTCCCATGGCAAAAAAAATCGTGAGTTAAACCTGTAAAAATTTGTGTGGGAAAAAAACCTGAGAGTACTCGGCAACTCGGCGAATACTTGGAGAGTTTGTGAACTTTGCTTTACTCCAAGGTGAAAAAGCTGCATTGGAAGTTTGCGGATCAGTGGGCCCCTCGTGTGAGGTGGGAGCAGCTAGAAATTGAGTTATATGGAAATCTGAAAAGTTTTAAATAAATTAAAACGGGTTTCAAGTATTTCATCAGACGAAATTCCTTTTCCTTTTGCCTTTGTCCACATCAGACGAACTCTGCCCCTTCATCATAGGGTTTGAAGAGAGGTGAGGGGTCAGCCATCAGATTAAGGGCATGAGACACCATTCTTTTTAATTTTTCATTTGTTATTAATTTAGTAATAGAAATTGTTGGGGCCTTCCAGACCTCAGTTCTTTTATTAATAGAACTCAAGAGAGGATTTCTTTGCAGTAGATTTTGTTATTGAAGGTGGCTAATTTTCATCCTCCCAAAATTAGATATTTGCATGATAATTTTAAATTTTTGACTGCATTAGAACACTTGCTGTAGCAGTCCATATCACTTTTTAATTTCAGCAGCGGGGAACATTTTGTGAGTATTTTTTTTTAGGAGAATTTCGCCTTCATTTGAACCTAGTTTCTTGTGAAGTCTCCAATATTTATACATGTTTTAATGTGCCGAGTCAAGTCTATGTCTAATAATTCTGGTCTGCGAATATTTTCTGGATTAAAATTACCCTGCGTAGGAACCAAACTATTTATTATGCATACATGTAGTTAAACAAACATGTGACTGTTAAAATCATCGTAGTTGTATATTCATTCGTTGTTTCTCTGCATATGCTTTCCTCTCAGTTTTGGTTGAGTTTGCTTCTCAGTTTTGGTTGAGTTTGTTTTGTAGCCTTCCATTGTGTATGTAAAATAATATTTGTTACTGCAAGCAGGTGCATTATTGCAACGTGGAAATCTTGCTGATAGACCTTCTTTCAGAAGAAAGGCAAGTCATCAGAATGCAGCTTCTAGCATTATTGAACCCATAATTGGAGCTTTTCCCTCTGGTATGAGGTGCACTTTGTTCTTACTGTGGTCATTTTTTTTGCAAGTCGAAATGATTCTATCTGTGAATCTTTGGCATACAAATTGGCTTTTCTAATTCTTTTTATGGGAGACAGAATCCTTTCTAAGAGGGCGATCATACAATATCAGAATAGAAGATCAAGTTTTAGTTCGATTCTCTCCAAAGAATTCTGATGCAACTTACTACTTTGGTGATACGGTATTCAAAACTTATTTTGAAAAGCAATTTGCATTACTAGCCCATTTGTGCTTTCATCTCTTTATTAAGCATCATGAACGGGGTTTAAATTTTATTGCCACAGATTGGAGGAGTTCTCACATTTTTCCATGAAGAAGGTCCAAGAAGATGTCTTGAGGTAGTGTGCACTATATGTTCCATAGCATCAAAATGTTTCAATTCACAAATTTTATAAAGGTTTACTGATGCAACAATTTTCAGGTGTCAGTAACACTAGAGAATATGGAAACTGTTAGTCCAGCTTTCATCCATCCTTCTCGGAAACATTCTCCCATTATTACAAAGGTAAGTGAATTTATATTAACATAGACTTGGCAATTTAAATGCACATTCAACCTTAAGATAATTAGAATAGAAGTTCACAAGAATTATATGAAGACTGAATTGCATGTTCAATTAAAGCTTTGTCTCATATAACATTTGATAATACAATTTCAGGTGTGTGTATTGAGAATTTAACTTTGGAATATGATTCTTTATCTTTACCTAAAACCTATTTTCACTAATTGCATGATGTATTTCTTCAACAGTTTTTGGATATTAGATCTAGCAGGTCCACTTTTAACTGGTTAATGCATTGCTTTGTTATTCAGATTCAAAGCGATTACCATGAAGTTGTTGCAGACATTGTGCAGACACATTTTATGTTTTCTATTCCCATGGATGGGCCAATGTCTTTTTCTACACATCATGTTTCCTTACAATGGGTTCTTCGTTTTGAGTTTATAACTACATCCAAACACGTGGATTGGAGACAGTATGAGCATCCCCTCTTTATAGAGGAAAGAGAGAAAGGTGAATGGGTTTTGCCTATAAGTGTCCATTCACCTGTCCCACGAACTCATGTAGCTTCTGCAAGGAAAGAAAGAGCCTTTTCTCCAAATAGTTTCTGGTTGGCTCACCAGGCTCAGCTGGAAGAAGCCAAATGCAATCATCTTTTCTCTCAAGATGGGATACATCAAATGGAGGGGATGTCACAGGAAATTTTATTGGCTAAAAGAGTGAATGCTATGGTAGGACAGCTGTCAATATCCTGTCAGTGATCATGCAACTTTGGTGTTTGAGGTTGGCGTGCCCAAAATTTCGACAGACACCATACCCATTGGTATATGGAGTGCTACATGCACGCAGCTGAGTTTTCTTAATAATTGAATGGGTCCATTTTCTCCTTCAAAATCTGATCTATCCCATCCTTTGTACATTGTATTTACCACTTATAATGAGTTTCCAGAAAATTTAAAAACCATGTATCAGTTATCTTTTCTGATTATTATTTCTTCTGGCCTAACACAACAATTTGTTTGGTCTTCTAATATAGCCCAATGCCAATATGTACATGTGGTCGCAATGTCTTTCTCCATCCCAGTTGCGGCAGATGGAGATGTCTTCTACATGTGAGTCAGTTACACAAACAATTTTGGGATATTATTTCCGTAATGAATCAAACATTGAGAGATCTAATGCCAATGCTATATCTCAAGATTTTTTATTTTTTGTTGTCCGAGCATAAAACCAACTCTCCCTTTCATATAACAGATTAGGGTTACACAGATGTTTTTAAAAATATTTTATCCTACCAGAAGAGCGAACAAGTTACTAGCTTAGATATTTGTAGTTTAGTCTCTGATTGCACTGAT
The DNA here is from genome assembly GCA_007258455.2 of Sequoia sempervirens. NCBI lineage: Eukaryota > Viridiplantae > Streptophyta > Pinopsida > Cupressales > Cupressaceae > Sequoia > Sequoia sempervirens. The sequence goes on from VDFB02376661.1 coordinate 8,555, forward strand.
TGAAAGTTCCTTGTAATAAATTAATAAAATTGTTTGTTGTATTTAAAGCAGATGAAAATAAAGGAAAAACAAGCATATTTCTTTGTGTGCTTCATTCAGCAATGAGCTTGAATTTTAACAGCTTGTAGCGTTATACAAAATGTCTTTTCCAGATGGTGAAAGAATATCATCGTTTATCACTCTTCTTGTTACATTCTTATGTAACAAACATAGTCTGCTATTACCCAGACAACTTATGTTTATCTCTTTATGATTATCCACTGTATAGAGTTACTTTAGAGGACATTCAGAATAGCAATTTTTTTTTTCTTGCTGAGCTGGTACTGGAGATTTCGAGAGCAATTTGATTGCTTTTAAGTTGGTTAGCTTTAGCATGTAAAATTAGAGGCTATCATTGTTTATTGGCCTTATCAACTAATTGTATAATGTTTACTATTAAGATCCCTCTTGGGGTGGTCTGTTTGCAACAACTACCATTTTAAAATCAAGGTCACGCCTATATGTTGAGTGTTGTCTGAAATTCTGAATATTGAAGAAAAGGTGCATCTATTATGGGTATTTTACTATTAAGTAATTAATATTATCCCATTCTCTTGTATTAATTCAATACTCAAAGAAAATAAGAAATATAATTGATCTATGGCGATCATGAATTCTTGGAGGACTAGATTGGGGATTTCTATTCATCCATAGCAATACTTGTAGATGCGATTCTCACAGAGAGAAAGTTTAGCAGTCACTCATTTGGTGTTACAAAACTAAAATGTTTCTTGAAGCGGGGAACAACAAAGGATATTTTATCCTTCATTTTGTACAAGGTTTAGGGAATGTGCTAAATACATTTAAAAAATAGGCTAAACAACCAAATCGTGTTGTATTGAAACCCAGATAAAAATCACAGCTCTTTCAATTTCCAATTTTTGTTAGTATTAGCGATTTTAATTATTATTATGTTGGTACCTTGTATGCCAGCTAAATGTGGATCATATACAAAGCTCAAATGCCTGGATACGTAATTATAGGGAATTTTATAAACTATAGGCTTCACACAACTCTATTTCTTCCCATTTAATTATAGACTGCAAGTAAATCTGTCTTTGCTACATGAATTCTTTTCGGGTCATATACTTCTAAAATGGAAGTAAATTTGTTTTTGATACATTTCTTAATTTCCTGTCATTTAATTCTAAAATGCAAGTAAATATATCTTCCTCATGCTGTTGATACCGTCACGGATAAGTTCGTATTGTAAATTTATGCCTAATTATCAAGCCGATATAGGGGAGAGGGCCCAGTAGTCGTGCACCCTAACTTCGCGCTTCTAATTATCCTACGTCGAAATTTCAAATCACTCCCAATTTTTTACAGCAGCTTACTTGGCAAGTTCTCTGCTTATAACTAAGGTTTCAGGGCCACATCATCAAATATGATGCCACATCAGCATGTGTTTTTGTCAAGGTGTCCAAAAAGGCCCCAAAAAATAGTGAGACCAATTCTCGTGCATTACATCATGAGTAGTTGAGCGCTGATGTGGTATCACCTGATTGGTTGCTTTTTAGATCAAAAGCATACTTTTTGTTTAATTATGGGTAGTCAAATCACAACTATTGGACATTATATAAACGACTATTGGGTATTATATTTACGATTGGGTGCACGACTATTGGACCCCGCACGACTATTGGGCCCTCTCCCCTAAATTAACGAATATTTTGTCACATCCAAATCTATAAAAATCTTTTAGATGTATAAGCTATCCATCACCTTAATAATGTAATGCTACACAAATAATTATTTTGTTGCAATATTATTCATGATGACACATCCAGGATGTGTGGATCAAAATCACTATTTTGCCTACACTCAGTTCTTTACAACTTGTTTTACTTTTCTTCACATGTGTTTTCAAGAAGTGGTTAAATATTATAATAGAAATATAAATATTTTAGTATGAATAAAAATGATGCGGGGTGGGAAATAAATTCTTTAGGGTAGCACATTTGATGTCGTAGATTATCTATCAAAATGATGCGTGCAAAAGGCGGAGTTATTATAGTGATGTGGTCGATGATCTATCAAAAAATGAAGTCCAAGTTACCGGAGTAAACTCTAGATTCTATCTGAATGAACAAGTCGAACAATCTTTTCAAAATTTGAAAAAAGACCTCTCAGAATTTCATTTAAATAGATTTGACAATAGGGACACAAGGAGCACAAGTAAGCTTGACTAACTCTATTATCAATGTACTAATGAATATCAATATTATACAAACAACATTGCCATGCTTATATATGAAATGCAAATAGTAAGAAGAAGCTAAAATTTATAAAATACATGCACAAAAGGAAAGGTGCGAGAAAATATTATTATGAAAGTCTTGAATCAATTATTCACTAGAAAATGTGAAGGATATAATTTTTTAATTAAATAAAATTTATTGTATTAGATAATGATTATGTTGGTATAGTCTATTGTGATGATAACAATTACACATGTTTACTTACCTTTTTTTCTATGTTTTTAGGATAAAAAATATTAATTGTACATTAATGAGTATATTTTTGTCATTTTTTACATTTTAATTTTACGTCCAATAAATCTATCAACTATTTTATTATTTGCAATTAATGCTATCCTTCACTCTAAATGTAAATTCAATTACCAAATCACTAATAAAAATTAGAAAAGATACATTTCTTGTTAAAGTATCATTTTTATCCTATAAATTTTCCCTCTTCTAAAAATAATTTTGTGTTTATTTGTTGAAGTGATAGAAGTAACAAAGAGGCTCATGTCATTGAGAGAAAATATAGAGAAGCAAAATGTCAAAGATATGTACATCCAAAATTTAAATGTAACTTAATTTTATATGCTTAAATTATTCTATTTCAAAGACAATCCTTTAAAATCTTTTATTTTCATAAATTAATTAAATATTCTAAGCAAAACTATTTAAATTTGTGCAATAATGTTCAAACCATTGAATTTGGTGCTATGTTTTGTATATTATATAATTATGTACGTATTTATTTTACTTTCATTTTTTTCCAAGGGTTCAAATTTTTAGGCATAGCTCATGTTCGCATATCTTTGCACATATTGCCTTAGGAATGTCTACTAGATCCACTTACAATAGAAATACTTGCTCTACCCACCATGAGAATAGCATTCCTAAGCTCTTATGTTTTCAAACTTCCCACCAATCTCACCCTATGGATAGAAGGGCTCATTGAACCAATGGAGATAAGGGTTGCTTTCCAAACCAATCTCAATGAATGAGTGTGCCCAAGCTGATGGTGGAAAGAGAGAAGCCTACAATCTATAAGGGCGATAGTGAGAGGTCTACTACTCTTAATTGATGTTGTTTTGAATTGATAACTAATAATCGATAGAGATGTTGAGATGTGTACATTAGTTGGTTAACCTTGATAGCAGATGTGATGTTTAACCCAAAAGCACATCGAAAACACTTAGTTAACTTTGTAGTCTTTTTGTATCAAAACATGTAGGTGTTGATCAAAATGCATTGCTAACATTGATGCAATCATAATCCAATATCTAGCATGATTGTTAGTCTCATAAAATTATTTTGTTTACAAATCCTTAAGTTGTGTTACATCCTACATGTATTGGTTTCAATCTAGTACAATAATTAACTTGATTAATACATACAATCCTTGTGCAATGTTAGGAGGCTAAGGTCCATATAAAATATTTAGAGGTATGTGTAAGATATTTGTTTTATATATTTTTATGTCTTACATGTAGGGGTATAAGAAGATGTGGTAAGCTTTTGTCAAATATCATTGTAATATTGAGGAAATCTATTTTTGACTTCACTAATAAATAAAAGATGAAAATAATGAATGGTAGCAGATATATCCATTAGCAAGTCAACATATGCCACTACTTGCTATTGGATATATCTACCAGTAACTCCACATAAGAAGAGTTACACTTGCCTAGCTTTTGTTGCAATTTCCTATCTGATATATCCACTATCATTTACATTAATAGATGACTCACCTATGAATATATTTGCATTTTTGTTTGTGTCTATGCCTTGCATTTGCATGAAACAAAACCATAGATACCAACAAAAAAAAAGAGTCAAGGCAATAATTTATAAGGGATTTAGAATTGGGTGTAGGTGCTTCTAAAGAGAATCATAGGTGTTTTTATGAGAATCGATAAGTTAGTGCATTCTTTGCATTCAATTTGGGGTAGCATCTCAGATGTTTTGGAAGGGAATAGTCTTCGAAGATTGTGAATAGGAATGAATTGATGATCAATGAATTCAAACAGATAGGAAACAATTAGTAATCCAAATTCAATGGTCAAATAGACCTAATCTCAATAGAGTGTGTGCACATCAATAAGAAAGCATAATAACGTAAATTAACTAATCTACTATATTTTACCTCCACCAAAAATGCTTATCTTTACTCCATTGTATAGTATAAAATTGTGTTATTTGTATGATATGTGGATTGCTCATAAAATCTTAACATAACCTTGTCAAGAAAAGTGTTGTAAAAATCTAGTTTGGTTACAAATTCAATGAAAGATTAAATGATCAAATGATGGATGATTTATAGCTTTCAGGGATATTAGATCAACAATGTGAGATGTGAAGTGAGATAAATAGATGAGGATTGTTAAGAGATCTTGAGGAACGTGCATGAGGTTGCATGGAGAGAAGTGGAGTAAGTGAGAGTGAAGTGAGGTTGAGGTTTAGTCAACTCACTAAATTTAGTTTTGGTCTCTAAATTTAGGATTAGAAGAATAAATATATTATTTGCTATTATTAGGAAATAAATAAAATAATAACTTTATTTTATTTTTAGAGGATGTGCAAACTAAATAAATTAAATAATTTGTCTTGGAGGAATAAAATTAGCTAATTAAATAATTATATGAGATAGGAGGGATGCATGATTTAAATAAATAACTAAAAATTATTTAATTATGGGAGATGGAGGATAATGTAAGGTTTAATTAAATAATTATTTAATTATGGAGATAAAAGAATAATTGAAAATTAATTAAATAATTAAAAACTATTTAATTAATGTGGGAAATGAGTTAGTTTAATCAAATAATTAAAATTTAATTAATTAATAGTGATGAAAAGGGTGATGAGTGACGATGAATGATGAATTTAGAAAAATGTGTTAGATATTTTTAGGTGTCTACAAACATAACAAGTTCACGTGCATTATCATTTTCCCTTATATTGTCTAAAAAAATTTCACATCAATTGGAGGGTTAATCTCTTTATTATTTTAGTCTTCATGACATTTTTTAACCTTGATGTTTTTAAACACATGCTCATTGATAGTTTTTCCAACTTGTATTTTTATTTGATTAACAATTAGCAAAAGACATCAAATTTTGAATCAACTAAGAAAGGAAAACAATATCTAGAAAATCTAGACATCTTGTTTTGATATATATGACTCCCTTTATGAATGGTAAATAAGATATTGTTGAGCTTATGAACCAAAAAAAATCTAGATTTTCATATTTTAAGGAATCAAGATTTTGAATCAACTAAATAGAAGAATATAGTTACACAATATAAACATTCCTCATTTGTACTATTAAAATAATTAACTTGGAAAGAAAATAAATTATCTTCCAACTATTTATGGATCTTAAACACGGGTGAACAATATGGTGTGCTACTTGCAATTTTTCCATCAATGAAGAATTAGTGAATGTAAATTTGGAGACACTAACAATTTTTTTTTGAAACACAAATTGTCTTCTTTATAATTTTAGAATCATAAAGAAAACTTTATGAAAACTAGTGTTGGTTGAATAAAACACTATTTTTTAACTAGTCTTTTTCAAATTGAACATAAAATATTTTGATTCAATTACAAAGAAAAATATTTGCAACACAAAAATTTATTTTTGATGAACAATCAACAACATAATCAATAAAAAAACACCATACAAAGATATCAAATTATCTTTTTGACAATTGAAGAATTGTAAATAAATTTTAAGTTAAATTGTGTTTTTGTCAAGCTGAATTTTTTGATAAATGATTAACTAAAAAAAAATCTAGTGACTAAAATTTTCAACCAACCTTCATTTACATGATCAATGAACTAAACATAACACATTTTTAATTAAACAAGAAAATATCATTTAAAATAACAAATTATCTTTTTAACAATTTAAGAATATTAAATAGTATTGTGTTGGCCAACCTATATTTGAAAAACATAATATATTTTTCAACCCAAATTTTGATAAACAATCAACAAACAAAAAAATATTTTGTAAAAAAATAATTATCTTTTTACAATTTAGGAATCTTAAACAATGCTTCTTCAACTTGCATTTAGGAATCTTCAACAAAAGCTCATTGAAAAGCATATTATCTTTTTCAACCTAATTTTTTGATAAATTTGGAATACAAGATTCTTCAATCTATTTTAATTTTAAATTAGAAAAAGCTAAACACAACAAATATTAAATTAACTAAATAAAGAAACATTTAGTAAAATAAAAATATATCTTTTTCATCTAGGAATTTTAAACAATACTTTTGTAGGTTGAAAAACACATTGCATTTATTTGATAAAAATCAACTAACAAAAAAAACTTGAGATATTGTATTTTTCTATGAGCCTTTATTTTAGATGAACAAAGAACTAAATACAACAAAATTTGAATCAACTAAAGAGTGAAAAACTTATTATTTATGAATTTTAAACAACATTTTTGTAAAATTGTATTTCTTTTTTTTTAATTAATGAATTGTAGTCAAGAAGACCACTCCCATTATTAACATAGCAAAATTTTATTATTTTATTATTTTTTATTTGAAATTCATGTTTCTCCTTTAAACAAAGGATATATGCATTTATGAGCACTTTCATCCATTCAATATCCTATTTTTCCACTTTATTGTTTCAAAATACAAACCCTTTGTTGCCTTCCTCTTTTTTTTCTTTTCATTCTTTGGCCACCCTGTGATGAAGGGTCAACACTATTGTACCACTACTCTCTTTATTTGTTAATAATATTGCCTTGTCAACCGATGATAATCATGCCTCATAGTTTGTTCCTTATCAACACTTTTGCCATTCCTCTTATGTTGTTGTTATGCTCTTCCAAATTAAACATTATTGTAATATGCATGGATGTGATGTCTTGAGTTAGCTCTATACCTATGGTCCATGTAAAGGGATTAGTCTCCGGCCATAATCCATTGAATCTCGTGAGGGAGAATGCCATTATTGGTCTTAAAATCCAATTTTAGCCTCTCTTTTTTGTGAATGCCTTGATAAAAGCCACATGTCTTTGGCTATAAATTAAACACAGTTGTTTCCATCTTGTTCAAAGGATGATGGATGTAGTAATGGTAATTTTGTTATAAAAATATACTATTCTTGAATATATATACAACATAGATTTGATTTTCAAGCATATATATATGATTATATGACATATACACATGGTCTTCAAGTAGATATATATTGTTTTAATTAAGATAAATTGGGAAGGGTCATTACAAAACAACCATCAAGGAAAGCAAGACAAATCTCACTAGAGGTGAGACTTTAAAAAACCAAACTAAGACCAGCAATGCTTTTGACTAGAGCAAGGAACCAAAAATAAATGAGAAACAAGGGTCTCAACCCTATAAAATAAACTTATCCAACAAGTATCAAGAATGAGAAAAAGAAGAGGAAGAGGAGGGACCTTTATGCCTTCTATGAACAATAGTCCAAGTAATAATATCATTTGGAAACCCACAATGAGGGGAAACATGAGACTCCCCCAAGGGAAGACCATCGGTGCATGAGGGTGGAATAGGAGGATAATAAGGTGAACAATAGTTGTCATCCACAAAAGAACCCTAGGGCGAAGTGGAGGTAGTCAAAGGAGTAGGAGAAGCACCCAAAAGAGGAAAAATACCAACAGAGACCTCAAGATAAACCAAAATCATGACAAGAGAAGGGTGCTCATCAGAAGTTTGGGAGGAGGCATCCTCAAAAGAGGCAAAAGTTGAAATAGTCAAGAGATCATCATTAGCATTCTTCTACCAACTATCCACACCTTTTCTATGTGGGAGAGAGCAAGCCAAAGCTAGGTCACCAATAGTGAAACAACGGTGACACCTAAAAATGAGGCCCTCATAATTGAGTGTTTGTGAGCAAGGTCAATCCCCAACCAACAAAACCACATCTCTGTGAAGAGGTAAAGAGATATCAATATCTACCAGTATCTAAACAAAGGTGGAATGGCCCATAAATGAATTGGACTCGTCAACCTTAAAAAAATGACCAATATGGTTTCCAATGGCGTCACAAAAAGTCTCTTCCCAGAACCAAAGGGGGAGATTCAAGAATCTAACCCACATTGGACACACATTGAGTGGTTCGATAGAGAGGTTGAAGGAAGATGTCCAAGGTTTGAGAGAGAGATATTTCTCTCCCCAAGCCCAAAGATGACCTAGCATCAAGCAATGGTCCTCAACAAAAGTAAAATTAGCAACAAAAAAACCTTTAGCACAAGGGAAGAGCTCAATCCTACCCACCACTAAGGTCCTCTAAGAATCCAAAACTCAATTATGCAGGTCAAGAAAAAAAGACCAGAGGTTAGAAAAATGACACACCAAACCCTATCTCCGATAGAAATCCTCATTCTCAATAACATCCTCCCCACAAACCACCACCAGCGAAGGTTTGACACAGGGGAGAGGGCACACCCGAGGAGGGTGAGGAAAACTAGATCAGGCTTCCAAAGAGTGAGAATGAGCCCCCGCTGAAGTGGTAGGATCTAGAGGAGGTGCAGAGGGGGATGAATCCACCAGGAGAGCGTGAGTTGGAGAGGCCTCGACAGTAGGAGGCCCATGCTCAAAAAAACCCTCCATAAGCAATGAAACCAACCCAGGAGCATAGCCCCTCGTAGGATTTGGATCCCATGCAGAAGCAATGAGAGAGGATGTAGGAAATGGAAAAGGAATGCAACCAACAGTTGATGTAGGAGAAGGCACAGAGGTGCAAGCAACAAAAGCAGGAGACATCACCAATAAGCAATAGATATTTATTGTTATATGACACATATATTCTTAAAGGACATTTTGATATTTATACATGTCTTCCAAAATATAGTGTTCTAGGGAAAGGATCAAATAGTTGAGCATGTTTCAATAGTTGTTATAGCATTTGTTGATGTTTCAATAGTTGTAATAGTATGAACCAATAGTTGTGACTTTAAAGTTGTTAGTGTCGATGATAACTACCAATAATTGAATAATATGTATTCCTCATATCTAAAAAACAACAAATCATGTGATGCCACATCAATGCACCAATAAAACAAGATTTAGTGCACAATTATCGATCTCACTTTTTTTTGGACCTTTTTGGACACCTTGACAAAAATCATGTTGATGTGGCATCATATTTGATGATATGGCCCTGAAACTTTAGTTATAAGCAAGGGCATTGTCAAGCAAGCTACTGTAAAAAAATGGGATTTTTTTGAAATTTCCATGTAAGATTTTGAGAAGCACGAAGTTAGGGTCACTACTATATTTGACTCCAATTTTTGATGAAATTTTGTTGAAATATCAACAACGCTTTTCCGACTAGCTTTAAAATGTCAAAATCATGACTCAGCTTCGTCAGTTGCCGCCATGAAAAAGGGATCTGGTGTTCGTTGAAATATCAACGAAACAATCGTCGATCTAACGACGAACAATAGACAGAACACAAGTGGCATGCCTTTGTGAAAGCGTCGGAACAACAACAGAAGTTCGTCGAAATTGCGACAAAATAGGCAATTCATTACAACGAAAGTTTTGTCAAACGTATTGCAAATATCGATGAAAGATCAAGACTGTTACAGCGATCAAAATTGCCTGAGAAGATATATCGAGAGGACTAGCTTGTGGTCTCAACGTTGAAGTTTCATCGGCGAGATACTCATCTTATCTCATCGATGAAGCACGAGAGAAGCATATCGGCAAGACATATACCATCAGAGCAAGTTTTGAATGTCTACCCGACCCGCCATGTCACGCCGATAAGATTACATCGGCAGGATTCTTGGAGACATACTTGAGATCAAAAGAATAATCATCGGGGAGACTCACCACGTCGTGGAAACTGTAGAATATCCTAGCAATACATGATCTCTTGCCGATGAAGATACAAATGGATCAAACTAATTATTGGGGTGACTCTAGGCGATATTTGATGTACAAGACATTTTGAAAGGACGTGTCCTTTCAAACATTTGATATATAAGTATCCATTTTTTTATATCAAAAGGAGAGAGGCATACAAATACATACATAGCTCGTAAGCTTTTGCACAAATAGAAGTAAGAAGGTCCAGGAGTCTGTCCTTTCAAATTTTGGTACATCGACCTCTTGCTGTGGAGGAGAAACAACACTCGGGCGCTTTTTCGCCAACCACGGACTTATAATGCTGTCCCTCGCACACCTATCGTTAGATAGATGGCCCTCCCTTCGAAGAAGAGATTGGTAGGGTATCCTTTAACGATTACCAACTGAGCATAGTGTTGTGTCCTACACAACTAGAACCTTGCTATTTCACAATCTCGAACTAGTACTCGGATCACAATGAACTGACAGTGTAGTCTCAACTAACTCACATCTATGCGACAGTCATACGTTTCACTACTTTGGCCAAAGTATTCTCATTCAGTACTTCGAATGAAGGTCATATATCATAAACACTACTCAAGGCCGATTTGACTTGAGGCTTCCTTACTCTATGTATAGGTTTTGTCCTTCAATGGATGAATTTGTCACCCCAGACATCCTACAATCATACAAACCTACTAGAAATGAAACAGTCTACAAGTGTCTTGTATCATTCCTCTTAATTAGGAAATCTTTATCCTAGGAGTACTTAGCTTGTCTTAGTTATCCTAATAACTTAAGCTAAAAGACTTTACTTGATTCTGCCTTCATTTCAATCCTAGTAGATAATAAGTACATCTACATATTCTCCATATACAGAGACCATACACAACATGCAATAATCATTCAAAATGCAAATAAATCCTTCCCTTTTATCTTTTTCCATTATTTCTCTTTAATGTAAGACAAGTAATCTAATCCCTTAAGCCCTTTACTCACATAATCCCTTTTTCACAATCCTTTAATCATTGAATCCCTTATACATTTTCTCTTTCAATGCATTGCTTTAAATATTCATCAAAATATTTATTTCCTATTAGAGCTAATTGCAAACAGCAATCACAAGACCAAAAAGGAAACATCACTTCAATAAAATTTATAAACTAGGAGGATTCATGCCCGATTTTTAAGCTTCTCCTTCCAGAATTGCTCTTCTAGACTCTCCTTCAAATAAGCTTCCAGAATTCCAGCTAAAAATGGCTTCTTTATGATAGTATTTCACTCTATAATGAACTCTTATATCTCTTCTCTCAAACGTGTTTCCACCACTAAATTTCTACTCAACTATAATTCAAAAATACCTCACTCCGAGCTCAAAATGATATAATCACTGTAACGGGTAAATGCTGGTAAAAATTCACTGTATTTTTCAAACTCAGCAATACAAAAAATTCAAGCAACACAACAAAATGGATATGGGATCTCAATAAAAAAAATACTAAACTCAGATTGCTCAATGTGTTTTATAATGAATGAACGGGCGTCTATATATAGGCCCGAATTGCAACGAATTCCACTAATGGAGGCATGTGGATTGACAACAAGTGTCTAGAAATAGTCAAAATGATACTTGGCAAGTGTTTAAACCCTAAGTCATCTCTTAAAAGAGTGATTCGACCTCCATAGAGCTAGCAATCGAAGAATTCTTCAACTCAAATCACCAAAAACGCCACCTACAGGTAACACGTTTTTTGCCAGTCATATGAAATTAAATGATTCTCTTTGCTGCGTTTAGGTCAAGGATAAAATGTTCCCACGTCACCATTTTGGGCCATGAGATTAGCATTTGATTATTTCTCAGACTAGGTCGCAGCCCAGGCGCGAACCAGACGCGTTTTCACCATGCGCGCGATTTTCTTCAGTTAGTTTTCATGAGCTCTTCAAAACAAAACGTATTTTCTTCCTTTTCAAATGTTCATTAAAAATAAATTCGACTTCTCTTGTTTTAAATATCCCAAGCAAAAAGACTTGATTTCTATGTTGAGATTACTTTTCTCTATAGCCAAAATCGAAATATTTCACCATTTAAATCCTTTATTTTTCCATTACCTTTGTGTTCGATTTCTATTCTATTGAATATTTTAACTGTCATTTAAATTTATACAATTCATATTTCAATATCATACATTTATATATTTTATCATATATGTATTTTAATTAAGTGTAATATTTTTAAATATATAAATATATATATTTTCCGATATTACATCGTGATATTTATATATATTTACATATATGTGAATATTACCTTAATATTAGTACATATATTTTAAAAAAAATATAAATATATAATATATAATAAATTTATATAGGTATTTATGTATTTATGTATATATATCCACAACATAATCACATCAAGTAATATATACACTTATACATAAATATATATGTAAATTTTCTGTGGGCAATAATATTAAATATTATTTTCATCTACAAATATCTAAAGGACTGTAGGCCTATATACTTATGTATAATGTATATGTTTTTTTAGATGTTTGAAGGCCATGTGTATGAGACATATGTCTCTGCTAATCTATTATGTGTTGATATGTTCAGATATAATAATACTGGTATCACAGCTGTATGGGATGTAGTAAAGGCCCTTAATCAATCTTTTAATTACTATCTTTTCACATCATTCATGATTGGTCATGATATAGTAAAAGTTTGATATTAAACAATCATATTCCCAAAGTATAAGAAGGAATTTCAAACTCCTAATGTCAACAATAAACAAGCTTCATGTGGATGGACTTACTCCTATCTCTCAATAAATGTATCTTGGCTTACCTAACTATATAGTAATGTGTGTGTGTATGCTTAATTTGGTAATCGTTACTGTTTACCCGACCAAGTTCCTCCCCGAATGATGTCTCTCCTTTGTCCGGAGGAACAGTCTTCATACCTGCACACCATGACATGACATCGGCAGTCATATGCTCATAACAAGGTAAAAACATCTCACAAGTTAGAATAACATTATTCCATAATTGTATGCAACATTTAATCAAAAATTAAATCTTTAGAAGTAATAATCAAATGAAACCATCATTTAAACAAAACACCATTATTGATAACAAATACATCATTGTTTTATTCATCATATTGATTCATCTGTTACAATCAATTTTCCCTATGAAATAATAGCTATAGAATTCGGGGTGTAACATACTTCCCCCCTTAGGAATCATCGTCCCCGATGACTTAAGGTATTATTCAAAAGCATAAAAACATGACTCTACATTTATTCTTCACTCTTGAAAGTTTCAAGAATGTTTGACTAGTGAAATTTGGACATCAACTTGTCCATCACTCATGGCAGGGTGTTTTGTAACGCCCGTCGTGCAAACCCCAGAGAACAAACATTGTAAACAAATTTTTTTTAAAATAACATAAGGTAAACATGCAATTACACATTAAATACATTTACATTGCACATTAACATCTTAACGTTATATTCTCTAGGGCACGCGAGGTCACATCGCAACACAACTAAAACAAAAGTAAAAGATAATTATTAAACAACTTAACCAATATATTACAATAATCATTAATAAAAGTGCATCCATAAACCAAGAGTGAAAGTATCACTACATCACATATTACAATCATATAGAATCTCTTACAATAATGTTACAAAGGATCCTAACTATTACATCATCGTATAAACATAAGATTACATGTTCTCAATAATGAGTTACAATACATTTCCCATACATGTGGGATGATACAAAGTATAATAATATCCAAATTACAAGTGATCCACTGGAACAACCTCCAACTGAAGGAATGTTGTGAACAAAGGATGTTGATGAGGAACCCAACGGGTGTAGAGCACGTTCCACCCAACCATGTGAATTATAAATAACTCACCCCCCATGCTCAGAGATGACAAGGAAGAGATCACGACCATGAATGCCAAACAACTCCAACAGAACAATATAGTACAAAAATCAAGTACACATCAAAGGTTACAATGACATAACCAACAACATTCATGAGTCAACATAGTATCTTAAAGTAATAAACCTCATCACATCCAAGCAAGGTAATAACCAGAAACCAAGTAACGAAAGAACATTCATAAAACATTTACAAATGAAACTGAAACAATGAACATAATACAATACCAAAAGAGCTGATACAACATCCAAAATACATTTCTAGAAGAACTCATACAACATTCAAAATACAATTCCAAATAAATCTGAAACAATAAATAGAACACATCTCCAAATAAATCTGAAACAATAAATAGAACATGATTCCAAATAAATATGAAACAATAATCAAACTACAATTCCCAGAGGCCACAAGAAACAATGCACAAGGGTGTCTAGTGGAGAGTGTCATCGCATAGCTCTCATGGGATCTCCTGGCCCTTCCTCCAACTTGAGGCGCCGACACCCATCTATGGATCTCGCTCTTTCCTCCTACTTGAGGCTTCACACCATAGTAGCCTATGCTAACATGATTCAGTAGGCAACAAGAAACACACAGGCAGTCTAGTGGAGAGTGTCAAAGATAAAGCTCTCATGGGATCTCCTGCCCTTTCCTCCAACTTCTGAGGTACACACCTATCTATGATCTCCTGCTCCTCCTACTTGAGGCGTCAGCACCATAGGGTAGCTCATGCGAAGTCGATAACCTCTCATGAAGATGAGATTACGACTTTTCCGACCACAGCCTTCTCAATCTATCATTAGTCAATGGTAGCCCTAATGCATAGACGAGGAATCCAAAGTTTATTATCTTGTGTGTTTTACTACCCATCCCCCTAAATTATATTTTTAGGTTATCACTTATTATACTACTCTTACGTGGGTTATCCTGAGCTCTTCCTCCTTTCGAGGCGTCGGCGCCCACGAAGAGCCACTCTCCCTAAGACCCCTAACATAAACAAAACCAGGCAAGGGTTGTACCATAATTACAAGGCATAAAACACAAAACAAGACATGTGAGGCAAACTCATCTCACGATAACTCATAATCAAATCTTAACAAACCCGTACAACCCTTCCAAGCATAATACCAATAAATCTCAACTCCAAGAGTATAACCAAAATGAGGATAGCATTCAAAGACTAAAATCATGTAACATTTTGATCACAATAATACAAGTATAAACATCAAAGGATATAAAACATGCCTCTAGAGAAGACCAAGATTTACAATAACTAAAATTGGGCTCACAATTACAACAGGGTTCCCACGTCGATATAACAGTCAAAACAATAAAGCTAGAATGGAAAATTAAACAACAATCTCCAATAAATGTCCAATTTGTTTGTATTTACAATCTAAATTTTTTTATAATAAAATTCAATACAAAGTTCAATACAATTTTAAGATAACTTAACAAATAGATTTCTTTTAATATTTCCATGAAACTGAATTTCTTAACTTAAACATTATGCGAAACACATCATATATATATATATATATATATATAATACAATAAAATCCAAACCCAACAATATTATATTCGCATATAATAATATATATATATATATAAACACACAACATAAAAACAAGGGTAAGGCAAGTGGACGGGTTCATATGGGGACTACGCAGCAGTCTGCCGACACCATTGGGGATGGGGAAGGGTACAACACTGCCGTCCCTCCCTCCTCCCATAATAATCAATATTAAACAAAACTTTATTTTCATTTAACAGATGCATGGTTTTTTTTTAATTTAACAAGAATTCGGCCCAAAAACATAAAATAAAATAAAATACAGGCGGCTGGTACAGTACGATTCAAAATAATTAAAATATTTAAACGAATATATATATTCACAGTACATGACTGAGCAACAGTATTTCAAATAATAAATAAAATG
>VDFB02376663.1:0-16188 GCA_007258455.2 Sequoia sempervirens
TGAGTTCCCATTCTTTTTCTGCTATGATTACAGATCATTTTCCATTGCAACAAGCTAACACCTCATTAACAACTCCCCCTTCCCAGCCAATGAGCCTTACCACTGATTCCCGAGTCCAGTCATTACAAATGACTAACCCTGTTGTTGGTTCTCAAACCAAACTATGGAATGTGCCTCACTTCTCTCCACAAACTATCACTCTCCAGAAGAAACAAATGCTCGTGCCTATGATGGTTACCTATCCCTATGCCACATATACGATGCTCCTTTCATAGGTGGACTAGTTTCATCGCCCGGTAGAATTCACCAGCACATATATAGATTGTAGAAAGAGGAGGCATACCTTGAATAGATTAGCGAAATGTAAGGAAAAGGATATTGAGTGTTTTACGCCAAGCCAAGGTACAAGCTCTGTATGATGAGCTGACAAGAATTGAAGTTAGCGATACGTAATACTGGGGTAAGCAAGCCTCAGGGAGAAATGAAACTAGAAGACTACGAGATATATGCAGTCAGACTCAACATGAAGGTAGCCCGACCGCAGAATAAAGTTGAAATCATGGAGGAAACGCAACGGGTAGTCACTTTCGACTTCCTCAAAATTGGTCGCCAGCTAAAGAAGAAAGATGAGCAGCTCAAGGCAGCTAGGGAAAGGGTTAGTTTTCTAGAAAGGAAGGAGAAATCCTTAGAGGCAGATATTGCCCACATGACTAAAAGGGTGCTGACAACAGAGGATGAGAGGAACAAGCTTTAAGGAAAAATTGCGAAGACTCAGGTTGCTGACCTTGGCATAATAAAAGAGCTACAAAGGAAGAACCAGGGGGCGGAGTAAAATTTACAACTAAAAGATGAAGAGTTGGAGTGCCTCCGCCTAGAGCATAGTCAGGGGATGGCACAAAAAGGGGAAGAGTTGGAATGCCAATAGACTCAATATGAGCAAAGAATACAAGAGAAAGAGGCTGAATTTAAAGGCCTAAAGGCTCAAATAGAGGAAGAGCTCTGAGAGACAAAGGCTTCTCTAGAAGAGCACTTAGCAAATCACTCCCGAGCTGAGTAAACTTGGAATAAAGAAATGAGCAACCTCTGGCAGGAGGCAACTAAAGCGTCCAGAAAGGAAAAAAGGCAGAATTGGCTAAGGCCATTATTTCAAGAGACACTGAGATTACTTCGCTTAAAGCCTCTCTCCCACCTTCCCCTGCACAACCTGATATCATTTCGTTGGTTAGGAAATTATACATTTCTCACTGGGATAAAATGAAAACCTTTTGCCTAACACTACAGCCTACCCTCTGATTTATCGACAAGGCATCAAGGCTCAGCTAGGAGGCCCATGATACAATTGAGCAGTTCCCACGATTCATCTTGAAGAAGGTTCCTGAGGCAAAAGACCTGCTCAACAAGCTATACTCCATCTCTGATGAGAACCTTTCCGGAGTGGGTATTGAAGATCAGGATGCTACTACTCAAACGACAAACAAATTTATTCATTGCCACTCTGCCTTCCAGTGCACTAAGGCAACCACGACTATTCTGAGTAAGACACTGGATAGCATATGGGGATGTTTCTCTGAGTTAGGCAAGATGGGACTGCCGTCCCTATTCCTCGAGGATGGCTCTGTGCCACGGCTATAGATTACAGTATTGAAGAGAGAAGGAAAGGCGACACAGGAGGCTTTTCGGGGAGTTCGGCATCCTCCAACATCCATAAGACTACGTTACCTCATCAAATTTTAGGCGTCCTTTAGGCAAAGGATGAAAAAAAATTCCTACAAGAAGATGGTAGATAGTTTTATATAATACTTTTCAACTATCATTTTTGAATAAATCCTAAGAGAAAACAACAAAGTTGTTGATGATATGGCTACTAATAGATCTCTTTTGAATATGCCTCATAATGCTCATCATTGTGAGATCCTTATAGAACAACTTTTGGTCCCTGGTTTTGGTGTTCCAAAATATGAACTGGTGTGTGAGCTTGTTGGTCCTAATTCCCCTTGGTATTATGATGTTTATACCTATCTCCATAATGATACCCTTCCACCTAATTTATCTAGTTCTCAAAAGAAAACATTCATTCGTTGATCTTCCCATTTTATCATCCTTGGTGATACCCTTTACCGAAGGATTCTTGATGGTGTCCTCCTTAGGTGCCTAGACTTGGAAGAAGCTAAAATTTCCTTGTTTGAGGTACATGAAGGTATTTGTGGGGCTCATTCCAGCAGACCTAATCTTATCAAGAAATTGTTAAGAACTAGATATTATTGGCCAACTATGGAACATGATGCATTATAATTTTCTAAGAAATGTCATCAATGTCAACAACATGGAGATTTGATTCATGCGCCCGCCCAAGAGTTATAATTGATAACTACTCCTTGGCCTTTTTCACAATGGGGACTTGACATTGTAGGTAAAATCCATCATCCCTCATCCAATGGTCATAAATTAATTGTCACTTCCACTGCGTATTTTACAAAGTGGGTTGAAGTCGTTCCCTTATCCAACATCACTACAAAGAAAATAGTCAAATTTATCCTAAACTATATCATCATGCTATGATTACAAATAATGGAAATTCTTTCAAAATTTAAGATGTTCATGACCTTTTCCACCAATTGCATATCCAACATCATTTTTCCACCCCGTATTATCCTTAAGGTAATGATCAAGTTGAGGCCTCAAACAAAACTATATTGAAAATCCTTAAGAAAATGGTCATGATTGGAATTTACAACTTAACCCTATTTTATGGGCTTATCACACTAGTATTTGTACACCTATAGGAGCCACTCCAGATTCTCTAGTGTTTTAAACTGAAGCCATTATGCCTATTGAGGTTGAGCTCCCATCCTTAAGGGTGTCTTTAAAGCATGTCATTGACGAATAAGTGTATCAACTACCTAGATTACATTGTTAGGGTTAGAGATGGCAGATATCTAACAATTAAATGTAGATTTAATTAATAAACAAAAGAAACTAATACACACCGAATAAATCTGATAAATTTAGCGTGGTTCACCCAATCGGCTACATCCACCAAACCCAGCCATCCAATACTTTTATTATCCAGTGTAAAACTTATTACAATCTTGGAATAATCGTGTTTTTCATCATATAGTAATACCCATCGAACCTTTTTAACAAGCTTAGAAGCTTCAGTTTTAGGTTCTACAAAATCGTATTTTCCTTTTCATTGATTTTCCTTTTTTGGTCATGATCTGAAAAAGTAGGAAGAAAATTTTCTCAAAAGGAGCTATAAACCCCAGAGGCCCTGACCGACTTCATACCCGAGGATAGGGCGTGGTGTACATACCATGGGCTATAGTTATAGCATGATCAGTCTACATACCAACGCCAGCATTGAGCTTCATTTATTGGATGAAAGGCATCTTAATGCATTAAATCACTTACAAGATTATCAAAATTTCCTCCATCGTAGTTATAATAAAAAAATCAAAAGTTGAAGGTTTGAGATGGGAGACTTGGTCCTAAAAGAGAATCAAAAGAATCAACAAAATAGAGATAAGAAAGGAAATTTTGAACCTAGTTGGTTGAGACCCTTTGTTATTATTGCAAACTATGGTTCTGGAGATTATAAACTTGCTACACCTGAAGGAGAACCTTTGGAAGAGCCTATTAATAGAATTTATCTTAAAAAAAATTATGCTTGACCCTCAGGGTATCCTATTATTTTGTACATACTAGTTCCATCATTGTTGCATTTCATCTCATTCACCTTTTTTACATTTCATTTTCCTATCATTATCCATTTGCATGTCTTTTTTTATTCTTGTCTACCATGGCTCAGTTCTTCATATCTATCGTCTTAATTTGGCTATCCTATCTTGTCTTTTATCCATGTTAGTTTTTCTTTGCTTAGCTAGGGGCACCTTTTTCCTTGACCTTGGTTTTGGGTTAGATTGTTGTATCTTGAGATCATATGAAAATATTTAAAATATTACGCTTTGGTGAAAATCATGAGCAAAATGAATTTTAACTATTGAGCTAAATCTTTGGCATGCATAGCTCGTTGCCTATCTTTTAGTATAGCTATCAAAACATTTTCATGTCCTAAAAAAATTATTTTTCCTATGATGGGCATTATCAAAACAAATCTAAGGCCTTAATAGATGCATCCTTGCTACAATGGACCTTATCTATCAAAATTGAGCTTGTCCTTTTGGCAAGAGATACATTGGCTGTTGATTTTTTTTTTCTTAGTTGTTTTTATTTTTCTTTCTTATAAATTTATCTTTTCTATCTTATTTTCTCAATGAAAACCTATCTTAATATGCTTAGAGCAGCTTGGGTCATAGCATGAGTGTCTTCTTTGGCATGTTTGACCCCTTTTTGTCTCCTATTTTCTCGATCAAGGCCTATATCTTAATGTGCTTAAAGAAACTTGGGTTTAGACATAACCTTTTTTTATTTTTACATTTGTGTTGTGTGTATGCAAGTTGGGTAAATGACAAGTGATATCCACTTGCTAAGGTTCCTCTTTAAAGTAATAACATGTCTTATTTTTCTTTGTTTGTTGCTTTGCATCTTTGCCTATCATCTTTTTTTTGCATCTCCTTTTTATAGGTTTCATTTTGATATTTGATGCTTGGTGGAGATTGGTTTCACTACATTCACAAGTGTTAGTATGCATTATACAGTATCATAATAACATAAATAACATCATAAATAATCCTTCTTGTTGTGAGCTCAACCAAAAAAATGTTTTTCTTGACCGTTCTCTCAAGGGGGCATCATATCCTCCATCCCATGGTCAATAGGAGCATATTGGGGCATATCATCAATCTTTTTCTTTGAAATAATGCTTTAAAATGCATTGTCTAAAACAGGGGCAAAATGGAGACACCTAAAAATGGATAATGCATTTTTATCTTATCATTTCATCATTATCATTATCATTTTTCTATATTAATTATTTAGTTAAGCTAACATTTTTCTCTTTCCATACATAATATTTAATTATTTAATTATCTTAATGTTTTTATCATATCCATACTGATTAAATAATTTTGTATTTAATTAATTCATCTCTTGTCTTTTCGCCTTCAACATTAATGAAAATTAAAATTCAATTTCTCTTTGGTCCTCTATAATTAAATAATTTTCAAAAAATATTTAATTAGCTAACATTCCTCTTTTAAATAAATTAAAAAAATCCTCTATAATTATTTCATTAGCTAACACTTCTCTTTTAAATAAATTTAAAATAATTTATTTAAATTAAATATTTTCCTCTATAAATAAATATTTTTCAAAAAATATTTGATTAGCTAATACTCCTCTTTTAAATAAATTAAAATAATTTATTTAAATTATTTTTTCCTCTATAATTAAATAAAAAATTATTTAATCAACTAACACTTCTATTTTAAATAAATTAAAAATGATTTATTTAAATTAAATATTTTCTTCTAAAGGAATAATAAAAAAATGGTGCGTGCGACCGAGGGGCAAATTTCCAAAGAGCAGAAGGAGTGCGAGGAAGTGAAGGATGAGTCCTCTGAGGGTGCAGAGTGCCTAGATCCTACTCATGACAACTTTGTGGCAATTGATCTCACAAAGGAGGCACAGGAGGATGTGGTAATGCTGGAAGACCTTGCAATCATTTGTTGTGTCATTGTGTAATGTCCCTTTTCTTGACATTTCTAAAAATATAAAATTACTATTTTTAGTAAGTCAAGTTTCCAAAAATAACAAGTCAAGGCTTGCAGTGGAATCAGGAAAGTTGTTTTCTCAAGGTGAATTAATTGAGATAATTTGGGAGGTTTATTATCAAAGGTTTATGAAATATTTAATTGAGCCAATTTGGGTGTGGCTTTTTGGAAAAAGGAAAAATGGATTTTTAATGGCTTATGAAGTGGTGTAAGAAATGAAAATATTTTATTATTTCCCTCGGATGCACTTGATTTTTGCTTTTACACTTGGCACCAGAGGTTACATGCATTAAATGCAAAAGGAAATCTCTCCTTGGTTGTGATTTTTGGGTCCCTAACTTGGAAATTGAATATTTTTCAATAAAACATGAATTTGCTTCATTTTGGGGGATTCTTGTTATAGATTTTGGCTGGACATTTTCTCTACCTACAAAGGCTAATAAACCATTGTGGGAATAATCTCTAAGGTTGAAAAACCAAGGAGATTTGGACTAAAGTGGCTTTGAGGGTCTATAGGTGTGACTTCACATAGGAGTTGCATTGGTGCTGAAAGATGGCTTTTATGTGGATTTTTGGTTGAGTTGTTTGATAGGATTTGTGTTTTGGAGTGCTCAGATTTTGGCATAGTTTTAGATTGTTGTTGTTATTAGTTTTGTAGTTTTTTATCAGAGTTTATTCATGCATTTATGCTTCCCAGAATCTATTTAGAGTGTTGATGATTTTGTAATAGAAGATACAGTGTTTTAGTTGCAATTTGTGGGTTTGTTTACCCTTTCTCATTGTGCAAATTGCAAAAGGGTTTGATTTGTTGCTTGATACTATCATGAATGGAAAAGTAATGTATTAAAATTTTAATATCAGAATCAAGTCATGATTTTTCCATTAACACAATGATTTATGATGAATTTTAAGATTATAGCTGAAGTTTCATTGTACCTAATTTCACTATTTGGTGCAGTTTGGAAATTTGAGGGTTTGCTTGCATTTGGGTTATCAATTGGTGTTGTTTTTATTAAAAAAACATATATTTTATTTTCAAAGCATTCCTTAATGTATTTTTCTATCCATAACAACATCTTGAAGTTTGGAGTTTGATGTGTGATTTGGGTTTTCAACAGTTGCTTCTGGATTGCAATTTCTCTTGAGTTTTGCACAACAGTTGTGCATTGTTGTTGGATGACATTATAAAAAAAAAATTGATGTATTTTCATGCTTATGTCAGTGAATAAAATTTCATCATTTTTTCATCATTTAAACATAGTGTGGTGTTATTTGGTGTAATTTAAAATATACCCGATTTGATAATTTATTTAGTATTTGCAAAATAATTTGATTGGGATATTACACATTGGGCCAAAGCAGGATTGGAGAACAATTAGGGCATGGTTGGAGGAAAATTGGAAGAAGATGTTCATAGTGAAGTTTTTTCCAAAAGGATTCTTTGTTGCTATCTTCACCTCGACTGAGGATTAGGAGGAAATCCTATAGGGTGGTCTCTGGTCAATGATTGGCTGGTCGATATACATTCAGATGTGGTGCCCTAATTTCAATCCTGTGAAGTTTGAACCATATGAGAAACCAATATGGATCCACCTCTATAACCTTCCACTAGAATACTGGGTGGAAGGTTGTATCAAAAACATTGGGAGGACTTAGGGAACTTTGATGGATGTAGATTCAAAAATAATCAAAGGTGACTCTTACCTTTATGTGAGGATCTAGATTGCAATAATTGCTAAGGTGTAGAAGGAGATCTTACTTTGTGTCAGCGGTTGGCATAGGTAGATGTAGCGCTCAGAAAATTAAGAGTGTATTCAATCCATTTAAATCAGTATTAAAGAGAAATTAAGAGTATTTCCAATTTATTCAAACCATTATAAAAAAGGTTTCCAAGAAGTCAATATTGTTCATAACACTTCCAAATGATCTTAATAAAAGAGAATTTAAATTGCATTTCATGTATAATAATAATATCAATGTAATGTATCAAGATTATACAAAACATAAGTATTTCAATGACTTTCTCATATACATATATTCAACCTCACTTGGAAGAATCAACAATTCTAATAGAAACATCTTTTCTATGCTAAGTTATAAAACTTTAACTTCTCAAATCAATGTTACATTAGATACTTTCAAATCATACTTCTATTTCAAAGTTTCAACAAAGAATGTCAAATACATATACATTTACAATGGGCTTCACAAGCCAATCCTGAATAATACACAAGTACATCAATAGCAAATAAAACTTGGAACCATAACCCGCTTACGTGACACCTTGGTCTTCTTGAAGTGGAATGGCCAAGAATGTGATCAGGCTTTAATACGAAGTCCATGACTTCCGGGTCCCTTCCTTTCGAAGGAATCCCGGCTGCAGCCAGGATCCACCAACAGCGAAGCGTTAAAGCGAGGAGAGGAACTCTGCGATCGTGCGTGCTATAAAGAACACAGCAGAAATAAACACATTTCAAGGTGGCGATTCCGATACATATATGTTTCTAGGCTTTTTAAAAAAACAACCCATCTATTTCAATGGTACAGTGCTTGGCCAAGCATAAATAATACAAGTAAATGGTAGTTTAGAAAAGGTAATACTACCGTCTCTATTGGCCCACCTTCGGCACCCTGTCCCGGAAGTTACCATAGTGAAGTATGAATAAATACCAAAGCAGAAAATTATGCATTTTCGTACATGTTTCAATCATTCAATTAATTCTAAAAGAATTTCAAATATGAATTTCAGAACATCCTTTGTAAATTCAGTAGTAAGATGTCATTTATTCTTTGGTAAGTAACCCTTTTTGATTTGGATAAAGGCTCTGTTTTAAAGAAGAACATATATGTCTTAATACTTTTCAGTGCACTAATAGAAAGAAGGAACAGTGTTTTCTGTTTTCAGTATGCATTTCTATTCTTTCCAAGCTCAGGCTGACTGACAGTTTAATTCCCAATTTCAATACAAGTTACAGAGTAATAATAATATACTGAAACAGTGCAATTTATTCAAAAATTCTGAGGTTTGAAAGATAATCTTTCATTCAAATTTTGATGTTGTATTCCTTTACTCAGGATTGTTCTGCTGTAAGTAAGTATATGTTTAAGTAATCAAGATGCTTTCCAGTTTACATGGTTTCTCAAAAACATTTCTATTCTTGTTTCAGGTTTAACAATTCTGAGATATTTGTGTATAATTAACAGAGTTCATACTACTTTCTGGAAATGATTTTCCTGTTTTCAACTTGTATTTTGGCACATATATGCATGGATATCTCTATATATATATGTATATATATAAATATATATATATATATATATATATCTGACCAAATGTATAATACTTATCGCATATATATATATATATATATATCTAATAATATTGATGATAATAAAATCGTATTATAGAAATTCATATAACTAGTAATTATGAATTTTGAAGAAGTGCAGTTCTTTTAATTGTTCAAGAATTCAGCGGTAGGTAGTGCACACAAAGGCAGGGACATTCACGGGGTTTCCTTCGTGAGCAATAAAAGCTTCGAGGAAGCCCTTACTTTCATGGGAGGCTAATGAGGGCACAGCGCCTCTACCTGAGAGTCCGCGTCCTTCCCATGGGGAGGACAAGGGAATAATATCCCTTCCTCATTCCTATGGATAGCAATTTCAAAACTCAGAATAAAGAAAACATTTTCCCAGTATAAACTGCATTCGAATTTATCTCAAAGACATTTTGAATTTGTTCAAATGACAAAGTTTTTATGCAGGCATTATGTGCAGATATATATATGTATATATATGCACGGGAATTCAGAATTCCTGTGCATATATATATATGTATATATGTATTTCCAATTATACTTCAGAGAAGTTCAATAAGTTGCAGATTTTGTAACAGAATAAAAACCCTAATTCTGAAGAAAGAATGTGTATTCTATATTGCAACAAAAGAAGTAAACAATTTCCCAGATTTAAAAATGAAATTGAAAAGATTTCTTAGTTGTTTGTGCTCATATCATGGAATAAAGCATTTCATTCCTTCCATTTCCTTACTGCAATTTTAAATTTAAAAGAAGGCAAAGTATGAAAAGAACCTGGCAAATTTTTTTGCTTCCAGTGCAGAAGCCCAGCAATACCTTCTTTGTCTCTATTCCAGAACTCTCCGATATGATTCATTTGAAGTCTCCTTTTCTCTCTTAAAGCTCCCTACCTCTTTTCGAGGATCATGCATAAAATTTCTAGATGACAGATAAAATTCTCATGCAATTTCTAAGGATTGCCACGTGCCATCTACTTTGTTGGTTTTTAAGACAGAATTTCCAGAGCCTAATGTTCTCTCGGGCTGTTCATTCCTCCTTATTTTTGGAAAATTATATACAAAACAGAATTATATCCCCTTTTATGCAAACCTAAAATTTTCATTTATGCAAACACAATATTCTATTCTTTTATTTATTTTGTTTTATTTTTAATTATATTTCTTTTAAAACAGATTTTTCCTTTTTGTTGCTCAAATGTAAATGGGGAATAATTAAAATAGAATAAGCCATATTATTTCCACAATTTCTAAGGTTAATTAAACCATAATTTAAATTTGCTATGCTAATCATTTTCACGCAATCACATTGAAAAACAAACATGACCTAATGCAGCTACATGATTTAAGTGGTGTGTGTGTAATCGAGAGCTTCTCCTCTTTTACCCTGTCGGAAAGCTAACCTTCTTTTCCTCAATCACACTCTTGGCCTTCGATCACCTGCCACTCAAATGCACTCAGGCGTGCAAAAACGAAAGTGTATTAGTAACCATTGTAGAAACGTAAATTTAAAAATTAAATCAACATTCCTATTTTATATAAATGCGCTCATGATTCTTTAGAAAGAAAACCTAATTTATTTCCATTCCTGTCCAGGCACTAGTATGCAATTTAGGTATATAAGTCCCCATAAAGTCCTGTGGTCCAAAACATTACATCAAAAGATAAATCCTTGGTGGGGCGACATCAAAATAAGTCATGGTCAAAATAGCATCAAAGTAAGTCATGGTCAAAATAGCATCAAATTATGAGACGTGACAGTCAGTCCAAGTTGATGTGGAGGAGGATAAATACTATTGCATGAGATGCAGTAGTAAAAGACATGTGGTGAATTCTTGCAAAAAACACCCTAAGATGAAATCTGTCTAGCGTCCCCGAGAGACTAAAGATGGGTTGGCTCTTGCTCTTTCCCTTCCTATTGGTTTTTCAACAGTGGAGGGTGGCTCACCCAAGGATAATTTGGTTACTCTTGTACATATGGAATCAAATCTAGAAAATCGCAATGGTGCAGATCCATCACCCATAGGTAATATGGCAGGAGATAAATGTGCTCGCCAAGGGTGGCTCGCGGTGCATATCCCTTTAATACAGGGGTTGGCGAAGGTGTGGTGTTGGGTCTGGGGAAAGAAGACAAAAATATGGTGGATCCATCACTTGGTGAAGCCGAGACGAATCAAGAAGAGAAGCTTTCGATGGGTTTCCCTTCTTAGGAGGATGAACTGGGAATTATAGATCCCTGTCACATAAGCCAGACTTTTGCTAGGATTGAGAATAAAGCTAAGAAGGGGAAGGGGAGGAAGTCACTTAGGAAAAAGTGGGAGCAAGAGACTGAGGAGAAGGGCCTCATGAGTTTCCTAGATTTTATGATGTCTAAGAGAGAGAAGCTCTCCCTTGGAGGGAAATGAAGATCCTCACTTGGAATGTCAAGGGCTTAAATGCCCCTAAAAATTGACACTTGATCAAGCGTCACCTAGATAAGATCTCGACAGATATTGTTTTGTTGCAAGAAACAAAGCTTGTATCTATGGAGGGCGATAAATTTGTGAACTATTGTAGGAATTGGTTAGGGTACTTTTGGAGTGCGGTCAGATCTGTAGGTGGTCTGGGAATCTTGTGGTCTCAAGAAAATGTGGACATCAAAATTCATGAGGCCCATCACAATTGGCTTTTGTGTGAGGTCTGGAGCAAACACATCAATTTGTGTTTCCCTCTCTTCAATATATATGGCCCAATCAAAACTGAGGAAAAGCTAGCATTCTGGAAAAGTATCATTGAGCAGTATGCAAGGTTGGGTGACAATAGGTTGGTTCTTTGTGGCGACTTCAATTCCATGCCAGATAGTAGTGATAAGAGTGGTGGGTTGATGAAAGATACAAAAGTTATGTGTGGTTTCAAGGAATTTGTTAGGTCAATGGTGATGGTTGATTGTATTCCCAAGAATGGGTCCTTCACCTGGATGAATCAGAGGGCTTGATTTACCAATATTACCAAACATTTCAATAGATTCTTTGTTGGGGAGGGGTGGCTAGGAGAAGAGTATTGTTGTGAATTGAGCATCCTTTCGGTGGCGTCTACTAATCATTTCCTAGTTATGTTGAATATTTGTTTAAGCAAAAGATCAGTTAAAAGCTATTATAAATTTGAATCCATGCGGTGGAAAGACACCAATTTAATTAAGAATTTTGAAATCTACTAGTTGGAGGAAAATACTCCTAGAGGCACGATTAGTTTTAGTTTCACTAAGAGGATGGAATTTGTCAAGAAAAAATTGAGAATCTAGAACAAATAAATTTTTGGGAACATTTTCAGTGAAAAAGAGTAAGTGGAATTGGAACTGGAATCTCTGAATGAACAAGTCATCAAGTCTGGCATGACATTAGCTGAATTCCAAAAGGAAAGGGATTTGAAAGCCAAACACATCCAACTTTTGGCTGGGGAGGAGCTATATTGGCGAGACAAAGCTCGTGAAAGATGACTTAAAGACAAAGATGCCAACACGAAGTTTTTTCATAACTTTGCAAGGGCGCGAAGAAGTAAAAATCATATAGAAAGCATAAAAACTCTAGATGGTTGGGATATTTGTGATAGGGATGGTATTGAAGGTGAGGAAATAATATTTTTTGAAGCTTTGCTGGTGGGGGGAAAAGAATCAAAGATAGGAAGACGACTAACTATGATGCATATTTAGATTGTATTCCACTTTGCATTGGAAAAGAAGAAAATAAACTACTTTGTGGGCCCTTCACATTGGAGGAGGTTTGAAAAGTTGTGTTTGGTCTGCACCCAAATAAATCATCAGGACTAGATGGGTTCACGACCAAGTTTTTTCAAAATTGTTGGCATTTTATGGTAATGGATATCTTGGAACTCGCCGGGAGAGGAATTTCATAGAAAAATAGATAACACCTCTTTAAACTACCCGTTGGCCTGCTGTACATTACTGGTTACCAAAATCATGGCTAAGGCATTGGCCAAAAGGATGAAGCAAGTCTTGGGGTTGGTAATATCTGAGGAAAAAAATGGTTTCACCCCTGGTAGAGAGATCATTGACAGTATCGTCACTTCTGTAGAGATAATTCACACAATTGCATCAGAATGACTGAAAAGCATGATAATCAAATTGGATGTAAGCAAGGCTTGTGATCATGCAAGATGAGACTTTCTGCTGGTTGTCATGAAAAATTTTGGTTTCTCAACACATTGGTTGGATTTGATTCAAATGTGTATATCTACCCCCATGTATTCAATTTTAGTTAATGGTTCATTATGTGGCTTTTTATTGGTGCAACTAATGGTCTTTGACAGGAGGACCTTCGTGCAGAAGCACCTACACCTTACTCACAATTTTTTTTTGATTCTTTGCAGGTTGATGGATGATCAATAGGTTGGTAGGGGTGTCTTGAGTCTATTTTCTTTTAATAAGGTCTAAAAAAACCATGCTTGATGTAGATGGTAATTTGGTGTCTCATTGGTCCATATCCTAAATGATGTTAAACATTTTAAGGAATTGTCAATGATGACAAATGGGGTGTAGGTAGATGTAGTGTTGTTTTTCAAAGTATAAGGTTATGTCTTGGGTCCAATAAGGTCTAAGTAGACCATCACAAATGTTTCAAATGTTTAGGTGGGTCAAATAGTAAAATGATGTAAAAGGGAATCAAAGTATTGTTAACAAAGATATGTAAACAAGTGTAATTTTGCACTCCAACGGCTATTAAGGGATTCAAAATTCAGTTGGAGGCTATTATATCGGTTGTCTTGGGTAAGGAAACCTTTAAAAAGGTGAACATCATTTGTAACGTTGGATTGAATATTGGAAGCATTGGAAATAAGAATATCTATGTTTTTTCATTCATTTCTGAGTTTTCTTGTCATTTTCCATACCTGTACAAACCCGTTTAGCCTGAATTTGTAATGTAATCACTCATATTTTGTGGAGGCATGTGTTAACATTCTTTTGCATCAAATTTGAAGGAATTTAATTGTATTTTGTGGCAGAAATCTTTGTTTTCATGTAGCAGACCAAGAACACCCTGTTTGAGGGTTTTGTAACCAAGATCATGTTCTAAGGGCCCATACACCGATTGTGACTACTTTAGCAAGTGTAATGGGCCCTAGGGAGTCTGATTAGAAGTTAGGATGCATGAATAGAGTTGTAGAGAAGAAATAAGGGAGATAGGTCTGCTGCTTTGTTGATTTTATTAAGGAAAATACATGAAAATGGTGAGTTGGGTCTAGGGTTTGTTAAAATCAATGAGAGTGGGGGAATTTCTTCAACTTTTAAGCATATTAGGGTCAAAATAGAAGCTTATGAGTCGGTGGCATGGTCAGGGGAGTTGTGTAAGTGGGACTTTCAATAAACCCTCTTGGTTTGGCCATAAATCAAGGGTTTCATAGTTTGCTATGTTAGAGGGGTAAACTTTGGAAGCTAATTGTGAATTTTGTGGTTTGAGGGCATGGTAAATGCTTCCCCAAAGTTGCAATTTTCTATGATAATTTTAAAGGTGGGTTTGGTCCAAAGGAATTGTGTTTGATTAAGAGATGTGTTTTATAAATCTAAAATGGGTATCTTAATCACCCATTGGTTTTCAGGTGTTTTGGGAAGTGTTGGAATTAAGGGCCAAAAATTGGGTTTGCACTACTACTAGGATTTTAAGGGTGAAAGTGGAAAATTCTACTTTTGTTTGTTGTCAAACTTTGGGAATTGTTTAGATTGGTCTAATAGGTCATTTTAATCTTGTTAGATGCCTCTTGAAGGAAGGTTGACACTTTGAGTGAGTCTGGGCCTCCTGGGTCTAAATCAAAGTGGTATCAGAGCACAATAGTAGATTTTGTGTTGGTGTTTTGAATTGGTTTTGTAGGTAGGTGAAGAGGAAGTATTGTGAAAATGTCTCCTAAGGTGAATGTTGTTGCAAGGAATATTGACAACCATGACAAATAAATAGAATCTTTGAAGCAATAAATTGCTATGATGAAGGCTAAAGGTAGGGTTCTTTTGGACGAAAGTGAAACTGAAGAAGAGGAGACTTCCAATGAAGAGGAAGAGATGGATCCAGATGATGTGAGAATCGTGAAGCTTTTGATGGCTATGAAGAAGGATGGGCATGGAAAATGGATGTGCCTATGTATGGAGGCAAACTTGATAGTGAAGAGCTCTTGGATTGGATAGGGGCTTTGGAGAACTACTTTGAGAGTGAAGAGATTGATGAAGAGCATAAGGTGAAGAAGGCTAAAACAAAACTAAAAGGACATGCTTTGTTGTGGTGGAATTTTTTGTAAGAGGAAAGGGAAAGACAAGGAAAGAGTAAGATCACTTCTTGGGAGAGGATGAAGACCAAATTGAAAGGTAAATTCCTTCCTTGTGATTATAATGTTCAGTTGCTTAAGAGGTTACAAAATCTTAGACAAAAGGATTTAGATGTGCAAGCATATACTGAATAATTTTATAGGCTAAGCATAAGAACTAAACATGAAGAAGATGAGGAAGAAATGGTTGCTAGGTACTTGAATGGCTTGAGGTATAACATTCAGGATGAGATCGGCTTGTTGGAACCTAAATCAGTTGAACAATGCTTTCAAATGGCAATGAGGGAAGAAGAAAAAATCAAGAGAAGACAAGAGAAGGCAACAAGAGGAAGAGGCAACACTTCTAGGGGTAGAGGCACCACTTCAACATCAAGGCAGACCGAGGAAGACCATGAAGATGCTGATAAGAACAAGGAGCAAGCACCTAAAGCAAGAGGATGGAGAGGTGGAAGAACTAACTTTAGACAAAGGAGAGATTATAATGAATGTTGAAATGATGGATGCACAATGTCCCTGAAGTTGCAGCCTTCAAGAGGACCTCCAAGAAGAAATTCAACTACACAGAAAGTGTTGCAACTAAGGGCATGCAAATAGAGATTGCTATTGATCTAGAATATTAGATAATTACAAATGTACAAATGCCTTGAATATATAGGCATGAGAGAGATGCAAGATGCAATATGATGTTTCCACGTGTCATGATCTAACATGTGACAACATGTGAACCCTACCTAGGAAATGATAAAAGATTGAGATAAGTTCTAGAAGGACAACTCATCTTCTAGAAGAAATCTTATCCCCTACAAACATGGAAGGGGGAATTACCCCATTATTTATGATTTCCTAATTTATGCAACCTAGGACTTAATCAATTAAATAAAATACCTAAGTTAACTT